>DWJN01000918.1:0-20344 GCA_018248895.1 Carystus phorcus
CCGTCCAGTGGTTTGGGCTGTGCGTTGATAGATCACTATATAAGTCAGTCAGTCAATCACCTTTGAGTTTTATATATGTATATAGATATAGATTCCCGCGTGGCGTAATGGTTACCACACCGGACCAGTGTAAGAAGGGTCCTGGGTTCGATTCCCTGCGAGGCCGAAATTTGGATGATGGTTTAAATTTCTGTTCTCGGTCTGGGTGTGTTTGTAATTATCTTCGGTGTTGTCCATTTAACCCATGACACTGGGTATCTTAGTGTGGGGCTATGAGTTTGTGGCGTTATTTATTTACTTATTAAGTGTTTACCATGGCCTATATACATAAGCAACGCTGAAGGCATCACTGATGCATTGCGGGTCAAGAAATAAGAGACAGGAAAGAAATAAAACAGTGGCTATCAAGCTCCTAGCCTAAACACGACGAATCGTTTTGCCAATTCAAGCAAGAGAAGTAGCTAACCAGGCTTCACGGACAAATAACAATGCCAGTATTAATATTATTGACTTCATAAATATATTGCTAAGGCATCAACATATTGTTAAAGTGGTTTCAATAAGGTATAATCCCGAAGACCCTAGAAATAGCATTAGATATTTAAATAGCATTAGATTTTGATTCGACGACCCGCGTGGCGTAATGGTCACCACACCGGACCGCCGTTCGAAGGGTCCTGGGTTCGATTCCCAAGGAGACCGAAATTTAAATGATGAATTTAAATTTCTGTTCTCCGTCTGGGTGTGTTTGTAACTGTCTTTCTGTGTTGTCCATGGAACCCACGACATAGGGTATCCTAGTGTAGGGCTAGTGTATGGCTTTATTTATTATTATTATTACATTCTCGACCTGCCAAAGGCTTTGTATATAAACCTCCAAAAATCTGTTGTCCTAGATACTTGCTCCATTGTCCGTTGATTCTCGAATCCAATATAACCTTCACAGTAACCAATACATTTAACAATATTCACTTGGCTCAGTCCCGTGGATGTTATTTAATTAAACCGACTCAACGTCGATGGTATATTGCGAATATAATCATTTTTTTTCCTTTTCGTTTTTACCTTATTATGTTTAATATATATCGTTATTTTATCTTTCTTATGTCAATATCGCCATGGCTGATATCTGCTTAGACTAAAGGTTGACTGGTAGGGAATGCCTTTAGCATTAAGTTCGCCTTTTGTACCACTTTTTTTGGTATAATTAAGGTTAAATAAATCCTTAAGCGAAGCTCTATCACCAGCTTCTATCGCCTCTCATTCCACTCTCAGCGTGGATTAGGGTCAGTATTATTGTCCTCCCAATAAGGCCAATAACTATATATAACTTATGATAAATTACTGTTCATTGACGCGAAAAAATCAATCATGCAATGAATTTAATGTTGCCAAGTGTATTCATTTCCCATTTTATTTCACTTTAACTCCAAAATACAAAGTATAAATATATCTTGTATCTTAAACGGTTATATGTGTATACACGTTACAAGCAAGAACACGTTCTCAATACCTTACTATGTACGTACTCGTACAATGAAAATGGTTCGAGCTTATCGAGTTACGATAAACAAGAGAAGACAAGTGGAATTTTTTCAACCCTGACATAGTTATTTTCCTGTACACGCTAACAACAATGAACTGATGCGAAGAGACGTTTAGTTGCACAAATATTAGCATAAAAATCATAGACAAATATAAAACAAAACCTTTGCATTACATCGTTTTCCTTAACATGACTTTCAAAATACAATTAATTGGTTAGTAAAAAGGATATTTTTAATAATGAAAGTAACAAATCGAAGGTCACACAGAAGAGAAACTTGCTAAGAACTATTATGTATTCAGCAACTTATTAATAGACTTTATTAATATAGAATCGGCTTAGTATTAAGTGAATAACCTGATAAGGTATTGGTTGTGAAACTGCTTATTGCATCGTCCTCACCGGTTCCTAGCGTTGATGGTCATGCAGTGTTAAAGTTTTGTTCAAAGATTACCCACATTTATTTTTAAAAGACTTTCTTCATCTTTAACCTTTTAATACATAGAACATGGTTGTGTGTATAGACAATCTTTAAGCCCGCATAATGACTATATTATCAACGAGCTTTTGCCCGCGGCTTCGCTCGCGTTAAGAAACTTTAATGCCCTATTTTATCCCCTTGGGGGTAGAATTGATCAAAATCCTTTCTTAGCGGATGTCTACGTCATAACATCTACCAGCATGCCAAATTTCAGTCTGATCCGTCCAGTGGCTTGGACTGTGCGTTGATAGATCACTATGTCAATCAGTCAGCTTTGAGTTATATAAATTTAGAACTGATTTTTTTATGCTCCTGTGAAGCTCGCCTGGTCAGCTGTCACCTTCTTGCTTACGTGCTTAAGTTAGCCGCCAAATGACGTCGTGTTCTGGCTTGGGCCTTAAGAGCCTGTACTATCTGTCTTCCTTCTGTTCTCTCTTGACCGGCTGGTATCCATGGGCAAAGATAACCACATACCATTGCTTAGCTAGTCGGCTTGTTTGTTCGTGAAAAAGGCCAGTTCCTTCTGAAATACATGACAAACGACAGCGCCCTGATTAAAGTGGATATTTTTAATTATTAATCCTTGGATCCGTTAGAACTAGACCAAAAATAAACTTTTTTTTTAATGTAAATAACCGTCCAAAACTGGACAAGCAATCTGATTATCAAGTGACAGAATATGCAACATCGATAAAATGGAAACCGACTGTCGACTAAATTTGTAAAAACTATTATGTATTCAGCAATGGCCGACTAAAATGGAAACGGAACACCCACCTTTTGACACTACGATAGTAATACGTAAAACATAAAGTTCCATTTAAAAAAATAGGTGGTAGCTAACTTGATTAGATTTAGAATCCTTCCATGTATTGGTCGTCAGTCCACAAAAAAATATTAAAATACTTAATAGACCGTTTACAAATATATTGTACCCCGCCAATATTACTTAATCTGTGACCCGCAATAAAACTTTAGATCGCGAGGGATATGAAAACATTTATCTTACACATTAATCGGTTGATATATGACGATTAATGTTGAAGATGTCGGAAAAATTCAAGAGGATTTGGAACTGTCATCGAAAGCGCTGCTTAATCCCGTTAATATACATATAGTGGAATTGTGTCTCTCTCACATGTTACAATAAAGTCCGCGATGACATATATGTATCTATATATTTTATGGATCGGTTACTATAATCACTTTAATAATTAAAAAAAAGGTCACTTATAATATTTTAATTGGAACGCTATTTAAACACATATGATATTAATCCTTATCAAATTAAATACGTTAGTTACCTTCAGCATTTTATATACAATTGCCTTTTACGTTACACAACTAAAATCGATATCTTAGGATCACTAGTAGTACAAAAGTTACTTATGCTTAACATTTTAAATTTCAGTTCGGAATCCTGTCACAATACTGCATCGGACCTTACGTGTCTATGCTGGGACTAGCGAGTTTTAACATCGCCATACCAATCCTGTTCGTCGTGACATTCAGCGTCATGCCGGAATCTCCCTACTACTTCCTCAAGTCTGGTCAGGTCACCGAAGCCGAGCAGTCATTGAAGAAACTTAGAGGCAAACAGTACATGAGGGAAGAACTTCAAAGCATGACCCATTTAGTTAATGAGAATATGAAGGAAAGGGGTAGCTGGCAAGACCTATACACCGTAGGTGGTAATAAGAAAGGTCTAATTATTTTGTTGGGCATATACTTCACTCAGCAATTTTGTGGAAGTACGGCTATTATTTCGTACGCCCAACAGATATTTGGAGCGGCGGAGGGCGGTTTAGGTGCCGAGGAGTCGTGTATATTATTCGGCACAGTCCAACTGTTAACATCTGCAATTTCCTCTCAACTAGTTGACAGACTCGGAAGGAAACCACTGCTGTTAGTGTCCTCCTGTGGCGTCGGTCTCGCTAATATTATTGTCGGAGCTTACTTCTTTATGAAGTCTGAAAACAGCGAATATGTTGTCGGACTAAAATTCATTCCTATAGTTATGATTCCTATATTTATATTCTCGTACACGATAGGTTTAGCAACTGTGCCTTTTGCTATAACTTCGGAAATATTTCCAACAAACATCAAATCAAAAGCGACGTGTATTATACAAATATTTGTCGCGTTAATGACTTTCGCCGTAACTAAGTTATATCAAGTGATAGCGGATAATTTAGGAAATTATGTAGCTTTTTGGTGCTTCGGAGCATTATCTGTGGGCGGGGTTATATTCATACTAATTCTATTGCCAGAAACAAAGGGTCAGTCATTCGCGGCAATACAAGAAAAACTATATTCTAGAGATAAGGTAGTGTTTGAGAAGGGTAACGATCTCGTAAGTAATGTTAGTCTTAACTTAACCTACACGTGACCGTTTAATATATCGTACTTACGGCCGGTTTCTGAAAGGCTAATCAACGAAAAAATTAAGAAATTCACTGTCAAATCTATTGTCAAACGTCAATTGGGTTGCAGAAAGCATGATTATTCAGAAATTATTCGCTAATCAACGTTTCAAAAACTCGAATTGACTTCATAGAACTTTCATGTTAATATGCGTGTTATATGAACGAAATTTTGACAAGGCTTTCAGAAACTGGCGGTTAACTTTTCCGTCCCCACTACGTTCAAAACATTCCGCGGAACGAAACTCGTCACGTGATTTTAATTATCAACAATGTTTAAACACATCACCGTACCAAATTAAGCTCTATTGTAACTTATTGTATAACAACTATTATTATACTTTGATATCACAATTGATTAAACATACGCAAGTAATCTAGGCATTGTTCGTGGCTTTGTAACTCGTTATATAAGGTTACGTCAATACGGTTTAGAGTGCCTTACCAATCGTGTACCAAAGTACAAATTTTAAAAGGTAAAAAGAATTATTTATAAGTAACATTTGTTATTATTAAAGATTTTTGTTATACAAAAACGTGTCATCGGTAACGTCTACTGTAGTTTTTACTAATATACTTTATACAAATTAATAAACATGGCTTTTATAAGGATAAAAAAACGAGGCGCATGTTTTTTGTACAGGGTGGTAGCGAAATTAAAAAAACGTATAATACAAATTTAATAATCCAAAAATATATGATGTGCACGAAAGATAGAGATAATAATATTATGTATTGATAGATAATAAGATTAATACAGGTACCATAGTAATAATATAACAGCATGGCATATGACTTAATATATTAAAATTTACATTTAACCTTGTAAATTACCCAGTGAAATAAATTTAATCGTTGATTTTAAATTTATAACACCAACGTTAACTTATTACTAATTATAGCACGAAATTAGTACTCTAATGTATATTAAAACTAGAGTTAGTATAGAAAATAAAATATAGTCGCTTCAAGATTTTCATTTTGAGTTTTTCACAAATTCAACAAACTTCATTGGAAATTAAAATTCATTTTAACTCTTCTAATTATTTTAATTTAGGTACTCGTGATGTTAAAATCCGTGTACAAATTACTAAATGCATAGATATTCCTAAGTATTGCACACCTGTGTTGCAACGACTTCCTGTTAAAATCTTATACATTACCTATATATAAATGCGCAAACACAAAACAGAAACTATTTTCTCTTCTGCCAACCAATTTTCATTCTTTTGTTATTTAGTGACTATTGACGAACTGTAATATTATCAATAGAATTGTATTTTATTTCACTATATTTGTACTGGACTGTTTATATCGTAAATATATAGTAAAGTATATGCTGTCCAATACAGAAGTAAGTAATGTATAAGAGGAATGGGAGAACACTGATATAAATAAACGTGCCAAGACCGCAGCTGCTAGAATATATAAGAAACATTTTAATATGAAATTTTGTTATGTTATTTTGTTTATGAGACCGATCAATAAAAGGTAAGACAGAGTTTTGTCATAAAACAATTTTGCCAGTGATTTGTCGCTAGCATTTTTCCTACATGTTAAAAGTTCACTCCCCTATCTAAATTCGTAACGAGAGAAAGTGACCATTATAACAAAAATATTTCAGAGTAAATCTAACAATGATAGACTGTCTCCCTTGAATGATCAATCATATGGATATTCACCGAGCCGTTTAAATACTGAAGTATAATTTAAAATGTTCTTAAATTTTTCCATTATTATTTTGGTATTGAAACCGCGTATTGAATACTTAGTTTACTAATCCAGCACATGATAACATATAAAAGTACAGTGTTTAAAATTCTAATCCTTAGATTTAATAAGTGGACAAGGTAACATACGAATGTTTTATCTAGTTGAAATCATATTTTATAAATATTACCAATTAGTGTTAAATAAAAGCATTTATATGTAATACATTGTGATGTGATAACATTCCGAGTGCCTTGTTATATTGTGCCATTTAGCATTGATTGAGACCAGGGTTGCCGCTAATTTTCTTCAGGCTCTAAAAATTGTGTAAAATGTTGCAATTAACACAAGTTTTGGTTTATTTGTTTTTGTAATTCACTTCTGTATTATATAAACAACTTAGATATTGCTTAGTCTCGTAACTAGATTCATAACTCGGAAGAAAAATGTAACCGATTTTGGATCACGATGTAATACAAATTCAACATTTGAAACTGAAATTTTTATCCGTTCATGAATGTTCGTTTATAGATATTCTTTTTGCCCTTGGATTATAGGTGGGAAAGACATGTATAGATCTTTGATAGTATATGAGCAAGCCGCTAATATCTTTGAAGCATTGCTTTTAAGAGTTTTAAGGCTCTTAAATGATCGAATGCTATCATTTTAGACACCTTTCAAATTATACTGATGGAGAATCAAAACTCATCGCTGCATTAATATGAAACTACGAGTAAATTATGCTGATGGGATACTTATATCAATAGACTGCGACTAACCATGTATAACCAACTACGTAGTCAAATATTTTCTATTTAAGTACAGGTGAACATCACGTCGCCAAGTCGTCAAGTTAGTCACCGTTCATTTCAATACGAAATATTTGGCTAGAGTAGCCGAGGATGTTGCCATGGTCTATTCGACTCTTAAACGTAAATAAATTTTATAATTACTTTAAGCAACGCATAAAACTTGTACTTAGAAATATTGAATTCAATGAAGTCACAAAAAAATTTACATTCATTTCAAAATTATTATTATAGTAAGAGAGAAATGAATAAAAAATATGGAACGAGGTAATTTATTTATGTATGTACTATACATTATTCTGTTGTACTGTAATACTGTATTTTTTCGATCATGTTCATATTTCGCACAAAATGAGATACGCAATGTGAAAGGCAGCCCTAGTTAATGCTTTAATAATAGCAATTGTATCAATCAGACGGAATGCTTTATTTTTAACTATAGGCAATTTATAAGTATTCAGAACAAAGATAATAAATGTTTCTGAAATAAAACAATCTAGTATTTTAATAATTTATCCTATTGTATTTCAATAATTTATATATTTACGTCATTCCCTGCCGTTACGCCCACATTTTAACAATGGCCTGTCGCTAATCAGTAGCTAAGATTAATTAGAAATGCTAATTATTCAGACATAATAACAAAGTAAATACCTCGCCCGTATAAAATATAACTGTTACTATGTATGTACAACAATGTTTTTAATATAACTTATGCAACAATAATACTGTGCTTCCATATAAGACTCTCCAAAAGCATTTGAACCCAATTTCTTTTCTGCCAAAGGTCTACGTCAATTATTATTACAACCTTATTATTGGGATCCAGAAAGACCATGGTTCATAATAAACATGCTGTAATGTAAAAGAAAGATAGACTTCTAATATTATGTTATAATATGCTTTTTCCAAGTCTTTTCACGACAACCTTTCCTTACAACACATTTTGTATACACTTCATGAAACTAACTTTATAGGTCTGCCAGAAGCGCCTTAAAACTTCGATGATTACTCAGAAAATTTTGCCGATACAAGTAACAATCGTTAAAAATGCGGTATTATGTAAATGTTACTTATACAACTTTGTACATAATAATAATCGGCAAGCAGCCTGTATCACTGTTCCCACAGTGACATGACATGGGGTCCTTCAAGAAGCGGGTCTATTACTTCCTTTTTGGCCAGCAACGGGTTGATCATCTCTGGTGTTGCGTTACCAATGTCCATGGGCGACGGTGATCACTTACCTTCAGGTGACCCGACTGCTCGTTTGCCTGCGTACGGCAAAAAAAGGCCATATGCGGCCTAATACACATTTGCTACATCAGAAGTAACACCAAAGCACTTCTGACCGTGAAGTTTAACCTTTTAACTGTATCGGTCTACCCGTTACATAATAAATAACAGAAATCGTGTGTACTCGTTACAATTAACATGTTTAGCGCCATAACAAAAGTTTGAAATTAGGTAAACTTACTTGTTAACTCTCCAGCACTGCAACCGAGAAGCGGTCCCCAAGCGAGTCTAGAATTTCAAACCACTTTATTACTTTTATCATAATAATACAAGTACATAATTCTAATATAATTATCCAAACAGTGGCGACCACGCTGTTTTTACGACGATAACACGCAGGAGGTTTTAAATTACTTTCGTTGATAAGTATTGTTCAGGGCTGTCCCAATAATTACAGTAGATAATAATACATTTAATGTTACTTTCCAGAAACCTTTCTAACTGAAAACCGAGAAAATATTATTATTAATCACAGATCGTAGTATATTTTTCCGGTACATGAAAATTTAATAAATATATATAAAATGCTTGGTATTTAGTATGTAAGGGCCTCCATGTATTCTTGGATAAAAGCCAACCCCTCTTATTGGTGCATTCTGTGTAACAACGAAAGTAGCATTGGCGCCATCGTGGCCAGCAACGTTTGAACTATAACCATGATGATGTGGAAAGTTGGAACTCATTAAGCCATCGGAAGATCCACTTCCGCGATTTGGTTCACCACAAACCGAAGACGTTTCAAGAAAGTAAGCTCATAACTGTATGAAATAACCAAATAAGATTGCCATACAAGGTTTAGTCGATTGAAACCATACTTATGCCTTGTAATATGTACATAATTCTGTTTTTTCTATTAATTGCAAGATCAATAACAAGCCTACCAATTTGTTGTCTTTCTTTATTTAACTCTTATTCTTAACTAGTTGAGCCAGCGAATTTCGTATCATCTTGGAACATTTGGACCGTTTTTGTAACATTTTTTAACAATGCTCAGCTCCTATTGGTCGTAGCCGTAGCATTATGTTACAGCCTATAGCCTTCTTCGGTAGATGAATTATTTATATTTATTTATACTTTATTGTCCCTTAAAATAAGTGGTACAAAAGGACTTAATGCTAAGTAGTCCAACTCAAAAATAATTTTTCAATTCGAACCAGCAGTTTCTGAGATTAGTACGTTCAACAAAACACTCTTCAGCTTTATATTAGTAAATAGCATATATTAGTATAGATAATAGATTCAAAGCTTTGCTAGTGATCTTTGCTAGTGATCTGGTCTGCTCTAGTTTATTTATAATTACATTTCGAATTCCTGAGAATGGATAGTATAAACAAACGGACTTACTAATAAAATATTTGACACAGTATATACAAGTAATATAACCACGGCGTAAGTAAAATGCGACTAATAAAAGTTTGTTTGACAGATTGTGTAAATAATATCACGTCAACAACTTTTCAAACAGGCTGTTTAAAATGGTAAGAACTGAGTATAGTGTGACTAGTTAGACAGACCTGTCAATCACTTTATTAGTAGCGATGTTGTATAGACCTAATATAGCTGTTATACATATTTAACACGCTGTGTAACTATTAGTAAGGTAAATGGATGGGTTAATATTTTTTATTAGTAAGACTCTATATCTTTCTCTGGTTTTACATCGATAACACCGATGTGGATCTCATTTTTATAACCTTCAGTTACACATTAATCTCGAGTGCCACATAATCCATAAGTCAACTGGTAATATCATTAATATCAAAATATTCCCACTACAGTTAGTGGAAAGTTACTGCATACACCTTGTTCATTTTCAATTAATTTCTCAGTAAAAATAAAGTCTATAAAAGTCCGTTTAAATGCTTAAATGTTTGTATGCGATTATTTCTTGTGTAAAGATACGTTTTTTTTTATTCTTTATCTGAAACAATAAAGCAACAAAGGAACAAATGCTTAAAGCATTTTCAGCCAATCAATCTTAGGGCAAGGGGAGACGAAGACGGCGGTTTACAAGAGTGTAATTATTTAGAAAAGAAACAAAACAAAGTAAGAGAAGCATAAGTCACGTTAATCTTAAGATAAGTATATAAAGTACGTGTCACGGTTTTTGTCCACTATGGACTCCTAAACTACTTAACCGATTTTAATGAAATTTTGCATACTGTGTGCAGTTTGATCCAACTTAAAAGATAGGATAGGTTACATCTCAATTTATAGTTTCAATATTATTTTATTGCAAATTATTTGTTTAATATCTTACAAAGAATTAGTTCCATAACATTTTAACAGATGGCGGAGTAGGTAAGTCTGTTAAATTGAGTATGTAAACCTTAGGCTGTTAGGTTATATTGTTGTAGAACAACGTCTGCTGGGTCAACTAGTAATTATATATAAGTAAAATGATGACATGACAAATTGACTATATAAGTATAAAACGAGTAACTTTGGCTTCAAGCCTAGTTACTATTTACGAACTACGACCCCATTCCCAAAAGGACACAGCGCAGTAAGACGTATTACGTATCATTATACTATCATTGTTGATACAATGTGCAACTTGTAAATGATGATCAATTGTGTTCATATGCACGTAATGTATTTGTTTTATATGAACCTATTGTTCATAGCAATACCATCTGATGACCGATGTTACAGTTATTTATTGTTACAGTGAAGTTATTTATTGTTACAGTAAAAAAACTAAATTATTCATAGTATAAATAGTAATGCATTGCGAACCTACTGTCAAACCAAATTAAATTATTAAAAGTGGTAAATGCACATACATTGTATTTGTACTTATATTGTATACTTGTGATATCTTGATGTTAGTTGGCATTCTGACACAATATGCCCACGGAGACAAATACAATAAAGTAATGGTTTAAAAACTAAAAAACGCTCAGACTTTAAATTGTTTCTGTAGCCCATTTACCAACAGCAAATGGATCACACATGCGTTGATCCAAAACAGAGCAAAGAGAGGATAAGAGAAAAGGACTCATACAGATTAGTACCTGAACAGACAATATTGAATATGTAAATTTAAATAATGCCAAACCGCGGAAGTAGATTTTGCCACATGGCTTAATGAGTTCCAACTTTCCCCATCATTCTGGTTATAGTCCAAACGTTGCTGGTTGCCCAAGATGGCGCCAATGCCACTTCCGTTGTTACACAGAATGCACCAATAAGGGGGGCTGGCTTTTATCCAAGAATACATGGAGGCCCTAAAATACCAAATACTAAGCATTTTATATTTATTTTTATTATTAAATTATGTCTGTTATTTCTTTAAGGAAAGATAATAAGTGAATAAAATAAATACCATACTTACGTGAAGCATTACCACGTAAGAGGCGGACTTGATGCAGTCACCTCTCACCCTAGTCATCTGGAATGGAGTTGGAGTTGAATTCTAGATTCTAAACCGTCACAATACACAATCTAATTCGTATATGATACCTTGTAACCACAATATAAGTGATTGTGATTAAATGTTTTTCATATAATAACGAGCAAAAACCGGCTAACCCATCAGCAAAAAGTAATGGATGAAGAAGAACGCTTACGTTAGAAAAAGCTTATTCCACATTACATCAAAAGCTCCGCGCTGTAATTTTCAGGGAGCGGAGACGCTTCGGTATGAAATTTGACTCTTTAGCTGCAATAAACTTTTATGCTGATTATAAGGATACCATATTACTGTTATAAAAGGGATCGTACTCTGCGAAGGTTAAAAAGTAAAAACCATCGCCCATAATTTAATGGAATATAACAACACTACAATTACTTCAATGAAGACCACAACTGGCCCACAGCTGGACATGGGTCTGCTCTGACAATGTTTATAGACAATTTTAGTATTAGCAGACTTCGTATAACTTTAAATCTGTATAAATATATGAAAATCAATGTATGTTTATTTGTCCTTTATTACTCTGAACGGTAGGAGATAGAGCAGTGATGTGTTTAACAACATTGTTCAGAATTCTCTAAAAAAATGTTTGGGTACCGTAATTATATCGATCGGATACTTGGTTGATGAGTTACAGTCGAAAATTTTTATATTATTTGCTGATCGATTAAACTATATCTACTCTCTATCTCTATATCTACTCATATACCGACATATATTTCCAACAGCCCTTCAATAATCAGAATCAAAACTATTGTGTTAATATATATGTATGTATATTGATTTTTCTTCAAATTAGATTTTTCAGTATGCGTAGCAACGTTTAACAATGCGTAGCAACATTATCAAAACTACTAATAATTTAGGCAAGCAAATTGGAAAACAAAAACAAGTAAATTTTTCATATAAAATGATAAAGGAATTCCTAATATTTTTTTACAATTTCTTAGTCCTTTTTCATTATCCGTGTTTCCGAATAAAATGTATGGGCCGTTAGTCACTAAACTCCTTAACAGTTGGACCGACTTTGCTGATTTTTTTGAGTTTAAGTGCAATTAATTGGAAAATAGATTCACAATTCGATGAAAAAAAATATTTTTAATTAAACCCATTATACATAATAATATAATCCATTAGTCATATTATAACAGTCCAGAGATATCACAATGATATTTAACACCTGTACAAAATTTAAATCGACTCAAATAATCCATAGCAATACAATGTTTGGTCTGAATGATCAGAAAAAATGCGTGGGAAGCTATTTTTCATTTCGTAACATGAATCTAAGAATCGCAACTGTAATAAATTAACTAAAGACATATTTAAAGAAGCGGCGAATGTCGTCCAAATTGTAATTTCTAAAAATAGAGTGCTCTTAGGGGACAACTTCTTGTACGTAGCAAATGAATACGATATAGCATGTTAACAGTCGCTGTGATTCATGAACAACTTGTTTAAATTGCGCTGATATATCGACCTTATATCAGTGGGTGTGTTCGATAAACGTCATCATTATATTTAGATAGAATTAGTTGCACCAATATTGCGTTTGTTTGTGTAGTTAATGCACTGTTTGTAGAATTTGTACTCGTAACGTATGTCTATGCTTACTAACACTTAATCATAATGATGTTCACATTACCAATCGTGTTTAATGATAGCAACATGTTTGAATGTAAGAGCAAATTAACATTAGGATTAACAAAGATGTTTATCATTTTAAAGATAAAAAGACCTTTTCAGACTAACTACATCACATAATCACAAAGTACAATCAGATGAAACAAAAGTCTCTTACAATACTGAATAAGTACCCATTCTGCATTTATGTGCGGTACCACATAAATAAACATATACCACACATGCACACCTGCCAAGAGTATACAATTGGTCACAGCTTACATATGCAATCAGTACTTTAATTGCTTACAAAACTGCCTATGTATCGACTCTGCGCTAGTGAGGCAAAATAATCTTTTCGTAAGAATATCTTATAATCTTAATTTTAATACATTATCTATAGTACGTATCACGGTGTTTGTCCGCGATGGACTCCTAAATTACTTACTTAACCGATTTTAATCAAATTTTGCACACCGTGTCCAGTTCGATCCAACTTGAAATATAGGACAGCTTACATCTCAATTTAAAGTCGCAATACTATTTTATTGCAAATTATTTGTTCAATAAATTAATTAGTTCCATAACATTCTAACAGATGGCAGTGCTAGGTAATTAATTCGTGAAATTGAGTATAAAACTTAGTCTACTATAATATGTGAAAAAGTAATTTTGACAATTATTGTGTAGTCAGACATACTGCGCCGACCCCAAGAAATGGGATAAGGACAGGGAGATGATGATGATGATGTGTAAGTACGTCATCCATACGAGGTTAACCTTTATGGCAAAATGAAGAGAAAGAGGTCAGTTAGTACGAAGTTTTACCTCTGACAGTTATGTTACTGTGACATTCGAAGCATTTGGCACACAGGCGAGTGCTTGACATGTGTGCGTCAGACTTCACGCGTTGAACGAATGATCACATGTCCACATTCCGGCTTGCTTGTAAATGACGTGAAAAGATCCGTGCGTTTTCAACGGGCTTTATCGAACAACCGGTAAATATATGCGGTTCGACCTACATTTACATTTTTCACCTCTACGTTCAAGATAGCAATTTATTACTGTTTATAATTAAGAGTTGAGACTCGAAATGCCTTTTCAATTCTTCAAAGCTGTGTTATAACTTTTTATCTTTATCTTTTTAATCTTTGACCTTTATCCTGAATCCAGAATGTAAATGTATATTTATTCTAGGCTTTGTAAATACTAAGTTTATTCAATTAATTATAACAATTTTATCTCTAAATTAGAAACATATAGGTGCATTTATTGCAATAGGTTAATCTAAGAAAACAAATTTATTATTAACCTCTTAACAGATTCTCTATAATAACTAGATTCTATTATACCGCAAAAGCAGATCCATTTTCTAGGATGAAAAGTATCCTAAGGATACCCTGGAGGTTTAAGCTATAGACACGGCAAGTATAATCTAAATCGGCTTAGTAGTTTCTATTACCTGCTCAGACAGACACACATACAAAAATAATATATTCTTCTTAATATATATAAATTACGTCTCACGGTGTTTGTCCGCGATGCACTACGACCGACACTATTTAACCGATTTTAATCAAGTTTTGCACATCGTGTGCAGTTTGATCCAACTTGAAAGAGGATAGCTTACGTCTCAATTTCTATAATACGACTATTCGCAATATTTTTTTATTGCAAATTATTTGTTTAATATATTACAAAGGGTTAGAAGTTAATCGATACAAAAAATTTCAAAAAATATTCAATGACGATATTGGTCCTACTTCCAGTTTTATCATAAGTATAAAATAATTGAAATAACCATAACTCTACCTAGTTATGTCCTACTTTATAAATACTATATTTTGGCGTACGTACAGAAGCACTTTGTAAACGGATGTTTGTTCTAGAAAGTAAATTATTAAGTAGATTGTACATAATACGAAATATTGTAGTAGATTGTCAATATTTTATTATACTACGTGACACAACAATGCAGTATAAGAAGCTATCACACAAATATGTCACTCACTAAATATGTCACTCACCACGCATATTGTTAACATAGTTACGAATACAATCAAAAAGTAGGTAACTTAGTAAACTGCTACTATCTAAACAAAAGATAAAGGAATGTTGAATGAATTAAGGAAAATATACTTTGACACAAAACACCAGTTTCCATAATAATAGTTCCATGTAAAACAATACTTTTTTACGTTTTACGTATTTCATTATTGAATTTATTGCTTGTACACCAAGATATCAGCAGAAATAGATGATAATACACACACAAAACACAATAATACAGAATATACAACATAAAGTTGACCATACGGGTTACGTAACGATTTCTTTAAAGCTACCCAAAATGTATTTATCAATACAAAGTAATACTAGGAGGAGTAATATACTCAACATAAGCATGGAACTAAAACATTGATACACATACAATCACCAGCAGTGGCAATATAAATTTTACGATAAAAATATACTTAAGTCACTCCACGTCACGTGACAACGAACAAACTATAGTATGACGTCACTTGATCATCATGTTGCTATATCTAGTCTGTGCTTATTTAAAACATATTTGACAGTTGCCAAACTTATTCTACTATTTTTCTAAATTAATAATATTTTAGCTAATCAAAAAATTTAAGATTGTATATTTTTTGCAGTGTAAAATTGTTGAGGTAAAACGCAGATCTGTTGTGTCTAGATATTTGTGGAGTCTGTGGTTTGTAAAGTAGGTTAATTCTGGTGGGTTTTATGAAAAAGAAAAAGGGGTTTGAATTTAGAAGGGGATTTGAAAATAGAAAATGCGCATAGAAAAGAATATAATATTATTATTATTAATTATTATAGTGTTGAAAGAAGTATTACGTGAGATTAGATACCATTTTGTAATTATAACATTGTTATATTATGATGTGAATATTTTTTATTTCATGTGGTATTTTTAGAATGTTGAATTAATTATATATCATTTTTTTAATAATCCCAGCCCCTAAAAACTTATAACAAAAATAATCTGTTGGAACAAGAACATCTTTAATAAGGGCGTTTAAAGAAAGTATATTATAACGGGAGTCGCAAAATAAAAATGGTTGGAAACCACCGATTTAATGTATACAGTCTTGTAGTTAAAGATAATGAAGGAAGATAAAACGTGGTGTATCATTATTAATCATATCAAACACGTACTTACAGCCTGATGATCATGTTTATAGATAGATCTTTCCATATCAAATCGATTAGATCACTAAAATGTTTTGTTAAATGTTATTGTTTTACTTTGAAACAAGATAACAATGTACTTTGCCTAAACATTTGCGAGTAATTACAATATTAATATGAAAATATTATAATTTGGGTGGGGGGGCTTCATGCCTATATAATTAGACGTGCGGCAGTACAGACATTTTGCTCTTGGGCTTCTTAGCATGCATCAGCTCTGCCGGATTTCATAGCGATAATCATATTAATCAAAAGATGGTGATTGGTACTGTTTTTAAGAGTAAATTCTTTTATTTCCGAAAAATATGTATCTACTGAATTTTCCGTAACACGCTCCATCTCCAAGACTACATACCTCCTTACCATCAGTTGAGACTGGTCAAGCATTAACCTATAATTATATATTTGTCAACCTGTGTGACGCAATGGTCACTACCGAACCGCCGTTTCTAGCGCGGTGCAGAAATTTGAATTCTGGTGTGAACTATGTACTCATAAAACTCTAGCGAAAAAAAGCATCTAATGCTTATAGCATTATTTATATAAGTAAAAAATCGGAGCCTGGACCTTGTAATATCGCTTAGATTTATTAAAAACTTTGAAATTCTAAAATCGCTTGAGATCTCTCACCGAAAATTCACACTATTAAAAAAAAATCAGAGACTAATGTAAAATTCAAACCAAGGTCTTCTGAACGAAATATCGGCATTGAAATTACCGACAACACCACACCACCAAGGATATTACCATAAATAAAGGCACGCAATTAGAGTAGATAAAAGTAATTTTAGCTAAAATCAACAAACTGTTTACATTTCAAGATACACGTAAACGACGCAGAACAAACAAACTGTCGAAAACGGATTGTATAACGTAGTATTTTTAGGGTGTAAGAGGCCTCAGAGATCTTTTATCCTAAGCCCTGCTTACTGACGAGCCTTTTACACCAGATAGGAAGTAGTTTTTTGTTTCCTACCGCCTGTTGGAGATCTCTGGAATCTACGCCAGCCAAGAATATCCTGACGGTACTCGTGTATGGATGTAGGACACTATCTGCTTCAGATTGTATTTGCAATGCATACAAGTTCGTGCTATAATTCATCATATATTCTTCTAGAGTTTCGGATCCAGGAGGAAGGCTAGGGATTTCAATACCCTTCTCCAATAATGTAACTCCAACCCTAACAATCTTAAATTCGACAAATTCAACTAACTACACAAGTGTATGAGTCATGTTCATGTAATTTTTGGTCAGAGACAGAAATTGTTATAAACGTTATGACAAATTGCGTTATCACGACAAACCTCCGCGTAGCTGTCGCAATCAATTATATTGTTACGTAAATGTTTATCTGGAAAATTACTATATTAATATTGGCAATCATGAAAAGTGGGTGATTATTCCCAAATTTACTTAAGTCACTTGGCTTCCTTATCTTTCAGTCACTTATCATACGTTACATTGAGTAAATTGCAGTATTTAATGTAGATTATAAGATGTCAAATTAATATCAAATAGAATAGTAAACATTGAAAAGGACATATCCTTCACAATGTGATCGCATATAAATTTTTAACCAACTTAACGTGATAATACTCACGTACTTTCTGTAACTTATGAATATTGATTTTATCTTACTTGATTACTAATCTGTTCAGGATTTCATTTAGCGACTACCAACCAATCTTCGCTTAAAACTACGGCTTTTATCCAAATCCAAAAAAGAATTCATACAAATATCAACAGGCCGCTGGCCGTATTGGGGCCGCCTACATAACGGACCCAACTAACATGTGGTAAGACTAAGTCGAAAGAGGCGACAGAATCCGCCCCTCTTGGTGGTGAGGCCTTACGTCAGGATTATGTTATTATATTACCACTGTTATTATTATCTTTCCGTGAAGCCGATCTAGCTAGCTACCACCATGTTGCTTGAGCAGCCGCCAAACGATTCCTCTTATTCCTACTAGGCGCTTGATTGGCAATACTTTCTTTCTTTCCTCTCGTTTCTTTCTCGGCTAATAACGCATCACTGTTAACTTTAGTATTGCTGATAACTATGGGTCATGGTAAACGCTTACTCGCGTGTCGGCCAAAAAGGGAGAGAAATAAATAAATTACTAACACTCAAACCTCCAACTCGAACACGACGAATTGTTTAGCGACTGACTTAAGCAAGAGGGCGGCAGAGCGAGCTAGCCAGGCGAGCTTTACAGGACTTAATAATAATGTAATCCTTATGCACAACCTCACCATCTACTCGGCCCGGCTTCTGTAACATTTAAGGCACCTTGGTTTACCGGCGTGGATTGGGGGTCTATATTCTAGGTTGCCCCAATAACTGTTTTCCCCATTTTTCAATGTACATATATCGATCGGTTACAATACAACCTAAGTGTAAAGTTTTTGTAACTCGAAAGCCTCCGATATGATTTAACAACTGGCCCTGACGACTCATCAAGCCCTCCGATGCACAGAAACGTCACAATAAAAATAAATAATGTAACAAAAAATACTTTCTTTAATACAGAACTGGTAGCTGGCTATTATTATTAGTAATTCAAGTAAAAGTAGTTTTACAAGCTTTCCATGTTTATACCATGACTCGCTTTTTGATTACAACATACTGTTTAATAAAATAGACGCTGGCAACGATGCAAAGTTCATTTTTCAATGTCACACACATTTCACACAGAGATATTGGCCACACTTTCAATTTCCCTTACCCAGGTTTTCATTTCGGAAAAGGGGTCTACTAATTAAAATATGAATGTCAATATATTATATACGAGTATAATGATAGTCATATGTTGTAGTGCCTGTTTTTGGTTATCGGCGAACCAACTTTTAGGTTAAAGACCGTAGACTATTCTTTAAATAAAACTGTTTAAACAGTGTAAGTAATATAAATGCAAATTAATTTTTTTTATAATAATTATTAGATTACCCCCAAACAAGAAGTGATAGGTGTTGAAAATTTGAAAGTGGCAATACGGAGTCATTACCTACTTAGGTCTTTTAGCTAAGGCAATTAAATTACTACTCTTGGTAAAAGTAACACCAATAATGTAAAGATTCAAGGTATTATATACAGAAGAGTTACAGTCATATTAAGTACATACTGAAATTTTGAAGCTCATCGTGTTACAAAAATCGCTATCCGCACATGCGTTCTTGAGGAAATGCGCAACGCAATACACTTAACTAGTCAGATGACTAACTATGCAAATTAATATTTCTTTGATGTGTTTGTAGCGCAATCAACAATGTTTATCGTTACTTCTACCATGTCTCCCAGAATGCTTATTCTTTGAAGTGTAAACGTATATTGACGACATTAAGAAGAGACATGTTCACATCAGCATAGAAATAGAATAGATTATTTATTTAACGTGTAAATTTAACCTTCTGTTAACACTGCCTATTACCCATAATTCCAAGCAAATATAAGAAATTATTAAATAATCATTTTACATCCAATTATATCTCTTTAGCAAATATATCAAAGTTTCTTTCTCAGTATTTTCCTACAATATCAAAAGGTTTTGTATCTATTTTCACTGGTGAAGCCGTACGTCGTCTGTCAATCAATAACTATTAGCATTTTATTGATGGATATGTTTTTGGAAAACAATGTCCTGTATTTTATGAAGATTTTACAATATGCTGTTATTTAAAAAGGTAGAACTAATTTCTTGCTAACGCCTTCACAGCTGTATTTTGCGATTTTAGGCTCAACGGCAACGCGTTGGTGACACCTCTGGTGTTGCTAATGTCCATGGGCGACGGTGATCACTTACCATCAGGTGACCCGT
>DWJN01000919.1:0-20344 GCA_018248895.1 Carystus phorcus
TTGTTTCCCGTCGCTTACTTGTCTTTGGCTGAGCGTTATACGCCAATGCCATATTAAGAAAAAAAAAAAAAAAAAAAAATTTTTTGTAATTTGGATATCGATTTGAAATTGAATTATGCAATGCATTTTACAATTACGAGTCCAAATTACTGTTCTTTGTCGGGATATATGTCTAGGATCTTTGTATGTTGTCCATGGCAGCTCTGACATAGGGCATAATTATATAAAATATAGTATACTGGAGAAGCACCGAATCCTGGTATGAAGCTATGTGTATGTAAAAAATTATTTATTTTATTTTATTGAAGTCAAAACATTAAAATTCTTTACTTACTACTGACTCATCTAGAGATTATGAATTTATAGATTAATGAAAATAGCTGTAAATCGGTAGATTTTACAAGTACGACCTCGCATACGAAATAATGGCGCTAAAAGTACCTACCAATGGAAAATAATCATAATGGATTAATAATAAATGTAATATAAATCTACAACTCAAAAATCAAGAATTGACTACAAATTTGTGTGAAGTGTACAAATCACATTATTTTTTTTAAAGTTCTTTAAATGTAGTAGTACCTGCCGTGCGTTGGTAGTTTTTTGCTATATCTTATTTTAATAATATGTAAACGTTGAATAACACACAGAAACACGATGAACAAAAAGGATTCTATTCTACAATAGAGTCGCACCGCACCGCACTATTGAACTTAACTTTTAATAAAACATAATAAAGACGTAAAGATTTAATACATCTACAAAAACATACATCACTAATAATAATAATAATTACACTAATAATAAATCACAAAGTATAAATATTTACACACAACCTATCAGCAAAAGATCTTGTTGTTCTGCACAAAATGGAACTTAAAATTAATAAACTAAAAACAGTCTGTATTAAATATTTTTACAAATACGGCTAAAATTGGAAATTAGTCTATTTTTACTGCTGCGTAAATTTTTCTGATAAATGTGTATGCTGCGAAGAATCCAATGGTACCAGTCAAAAGCCAAAACGTCAACACCATGAGACCTGTTAAAATTAAATTGAGAATTATTATGAGACAGAACATTACATTTAATTACAGGAATAATATATTAGTACATAAAATGGTGTTTTAATATACAACCAAAACTTTGGAACAACAGTCCTTATAGCAGATAATCCCTGTTATGTGCTAGGTAATAAACAATACAAGTATCATAAACTATCCTACTACAGGCCTTTCGACACATCCAAAATTTTAGTAAACTACATGTGACAGTTTAAACTGTACCATATAAAAACGTGCAATTAAAATCATTAAAAGAGAATAAACACGTTTTTATTGTTCAAAAAAACTTTTTTATTGATTTCATTAACTGTAATCTTATTGGTGTAAGTTTTCGTTAATAACTTGTAGTAACCATTTTTTTTTCCTAAAAGGTTTACGTGCAACAAGGTGTCATCCCAATGAAAATACGTATAACTTTTTTTATGTTACAAATTGAGATTGCATATTTACTAACATAGCTATACTAAAATTTTGTATGAATACAGTGTTAGCATGTTTTGATAACCTGTGTGAATTGTAAACTACTTACGGACTAGTCGTTTCGTTAAAATTTAATACAGATAAATATTGAATCAGTTTAACACAACATACCTGTATATCCAATGTACAAGAGAGTTGGAATGAACTCTGTTATCTCCAATTTGGTGAAAAAGTAAAATATTGAATATATAAATATGTATACTGCAGATCCTCCTGAAACAATAAAGCTCTTCCACCACCAATGGTAATCCTGAAATACAAAGATGTTAAAGTAAAATATATGTAAATATTTTTATTACCTATACTAGTGGCCAACACTCGCTTATACGAAAACACGAGTTAATATTACTTACCTCTCCACAAAGTTGGAAATAAACCATCACAATTGATATCTGTGATACAGAAATGACCAAAATACAGAACACCAGAAACAGGAATCCAAAAAGGTAATAGAATTGATTCTCCCACAATGCATTGAAGATAAAAAACAGTTCTATAAACACAGCTCCAAATGGAAGTATACCAGCCATCAGAATACTAAAAATTAAAAAAAAATACAGATATAAACAAACAACATTGATAAAGACTAGATATTATTAGTGATGTACATAGGTCATCAGGTCATTTAATTCAAATTCAAAATCATCTATTCATACAGGTATTATTTCAATACGCGTATACACGTATTTTTTTTTATTCTAGTACCGTTTCGGAAAGGTGCTTTTATATCAAGGAGAAGAAACGGCGAAAGAAACTCCTCATGATATCTTTTAAACTAATAAATAAACGAATACACATTTACAATCACTAGCCTTTGCCAAGCTCTGGATACGGCATTATTATTTCCAGGCGACCTTATCATTTATATATTAATCTATATTGTAGTAACATTTATCTTCAATCCATGATTTCACATGACTTAAACTTTTTTATAGGTTGTTCCTAATCAAATTTTGAATTTTATTAAAAAATCGGACACCAAGTCCAATAAACGATCGCTGTATCTCACTTAGGTGATTAGACAGGGGTATAGCCTCAGATAAACCTATGTCGCTGTATACACCTTATATAATGGGAAAGGCGCCATAACGCGCTGAACAAATGGCGGTATTAGAGTTTGAGACAGACATAACATTTTTTAATGCATAATCCATTTGTTTTTGCAATATAATCTTTGTTTGGAAATAAATGATTTCCTATATTTCTGTATTAAAATGTATTATCGATAATATGGAATGAACATAAATTATGGCAAAAATTCACTAATCAAGGAGCAGTCTTAATGTAAATTTTCAATACCACAATTGTCACTGTCACAATTTCATAAAATCTAGTGGCAAAGTTTCGCAGCCGCCTTTCTCATTGGGCTAGTGGTTAAAATTAACTAAATTAATTGAAAATCTATTCTTACCATACAAAGATGTTCATATACCAGACTTGCTCAGGGACTTTCCTTGGAATAAAGTTAGTTCGCACAGGATGTTGAAATGGTTGCTTGCGGCAACCGAAGTAGTAACCCAAGTAAACCAATGGCAAAGATATGCAAAACCAAAGACACAAAAGTGCCATCATAGTTGAAAATGGTACTGCACCACTGGAGTGTTTCCCCATTATGAAGAAATTTAAAAAGAAACAAGTGCCAAACACCACTGCTGGATAAAGAACTGCAGTCAAAAATGCAGCTTGTTTCCATTGTTTCCCTTTCATGGTATTGTATAATCGAGCAGAATAGTAGCCAGCAATAAGTCCCATAAATACATATAAGAAAATAGCCGCTGTCATTAATGCTCCTCGACTGGCTGGAGATAACATGCCAAGCATTGCAATAACTGGAAAGAAAATTATATATGAACCAAACGGCATAACATACGAAAAGTTATTCCATTAAAAATATAACAAAGATGTATTTATAAACATTTATACATCAAATACATATTATTTTGAGTGGTCAGAGGCTGACAGCTCTTGTTAATTGAGAATGATCAACTGTAATAAGCAATAGCAGTCATGGTCGCAGGGTAGATAGGTGATCGCCAGTGATAAAATTTCTTCAGTGCTTCTGTGCTCCAGAATTCACATTAGGCCTTCTGTTCCAGTTATTATTGTAGACAGCAGTCATTAAATCATTATGGAGGCCTTTGGGAGATATAAAAACTTCCAATACTTAGGTGTGACCACTAACATTCCTGTCAATGCTCTAGGCCTCCCCAGTGTCTGATTAGGATAAACCTATGCCCTGTAGTAAGTCTTAATTGATTAAAGTCACTATACACTAAATTTATTTATATTTAAACATTACTTACAAATAGTAATTAGTGCCATAAGGAAGACTTGTATACCACTTCCAATAACAGCCGCAAAAAGCATTCTCTTTGGTGGTGGTCTGAAAACATCACCATGGACCAGTTTCCATCCAGTTTCTTCTATCATGTCATCAATAGTCTCATCTGAATTATATCTGGCGATATCACGTCTCAATGTGCGTACCATGATCATGGTCAATATACCTGAAATACATTTAAAAAGATTTTGGCATTATTAAGGTATTCTGGAATATACCACACCAGGCTGTCATAGGGACGAAAGCCAGCCTGCTTGGTGGTAGGACTTTGCATAAGAATTATGTTAACAATATAATTATTGATAGATTAATATAATTACTGGCAAAGTTATCTTTTGCTAAAGCCTTTCTGGCTTAGCAACCACCCTCTAGCATGTGTCAGCTGCTGGACAATCTGTCATGTTCTGGCTAGGAAGTTAAGAGCCAGGAAATTCTTTCTTGGATAACTACACATCAATGTTGTCTGATGGTTTTGCTGATGGCAATGAGTGATAGGACCACTTATAAAAAGGTGGCTTGTCAGCTTATTTTTTTGACTAATTACATAAAACAGATGTTAAATACTAGTCATTTACCTGACAAAAAGAACAATACCACTATTGAATTGACTATTGAGAACCAATGTATTTGCACATCTTTCATGCCCAAATATATATCCCATCTTGATGCCCATCCAATGTCAGATTCGCCCCATACCACAGAGTATGTAAAAAATAACTTTGTGCCAGTATCTTCATTCACCAATTGAGGTTTTGGATCAGATGGTAACTGACAGGAATCATCCACAAAGGTCAATTCATCCTTATCAATGGAAAATGTTTCTACTTCAAATCCAACCACTCTATACGAATCCCTGAAACCAAAAGTGTTTAACTAGAAATTAATAAACTTTAGAAGTTACAATATAATGTACATGTACATATAATATATGATCTTTAGGATGGTATATGTTTCTTCCTAAAGTTTAGTAGTACCTAGTAATAAGTAGCTTTTCACTTGCAGCTTCACTTGTGTGGACTAGACCATCTTGGTAAAATTAAATAATAATGTTATTACATAGTTACGTAGTTAAGTTTATTTTTATTAAAAAAAAATACCCTATTTTATTCCCTATCCCATAGGAATTTTGTAAAATCCAGTCTTATCACTTGCTTACATTACATATGAATCTATGTGCAAAATTTTAGCTCTGTAGCTCAAGGGGTATAGGCAAGGCAATGATGAAAGAATCAGTCAGGAAGTCCATTTTTATATATTAAGATTATTGATCATACACCTAATCTAATAGTTCCCCTATAACATTTTAACTCTAATAACATAGATTATATAACTTACTGGCTGTGTTTATGATACTTGAGCACCAACTTCAAATGATTGTTGATATAAGCTTTGCCTTTAGACATGAATCCAAGTCGGTATCCTTGTTCTATAGTCCTTTCTAATGTCTCACTGTTGACAACCCTTGTAGCAACAGGCAAATTGTCTACCAATCTTAAAAATAAACCAGTTGTTTAATAAGTAAATATATAATAATAAAATGTTTTGCTTGTAAAATTAAAGTCCAATTATTTATTTCATCTTAGGAGCTTACAGCTCACTTAACAAAAGTAAAAAACTACAACTGTAGAATCTTTATTGCATAAACCATGCAATGTTTTTGTGTTTTTTTAATCAATAGCAGACAAATAAGCAAAGGCTACTTAATAATTGGTCATCACTGCATATAGATATTAATCCATAACATATAAGAAATCAACAATGCACCCAATGTGTGATAGCTTAGAAACAAAACTTTTTCTTATCTTATGAGTGGAGAACCTCATATGTGACCCTTATCACTAATATCTCGCTTGCATAGAACTTGACCCTATTTTTATATAACTATTTTTTATGAAACTTCTACCAGTTACAAAATGTCAGTTAATGTGAACCAGTGTTAAAATTGTATTGCTACATTTTTAACATATTTAAAGATTTTACAAAACTATCTTAGTAAATTGCACTAGATTTGATTTTTCGAATGATCTAAACCATTTGAAATTAATTTACCTAAAATTGCCGGACAGTACATTTTCACACAATTAGCTAAATATAAAGATACAGCAGTAAATTGTACTCACAAATGCACGAAATACTCATGTTCAATACGGTTAGCAACTTTTTCAGATTCCTCTACACTCCAGTTCATGGGATCATTTTTTTTATGGCACAGAAGTCTACATTTAATGTTTTCTGCCATGTGAACTTCATATGGAGTATTGACAATACGATCTCCTCTAAGGACTTCACCTAAATTCTCTGATTTGTAAATAATAGTACCATTTTTGGGCCGGCAAAGAGACAACGAGTAATATTCGTAAGGTAATTGCGTGTGTATACTTGTCATTTTAACAGCTTTAACTTCAATTCGTTGACCCTTCTTAAATTCAACTGGAGCGACACCCGGCACATAAAATCCATGAATATAACATAAAAAATTAAACAACATAAAGACGTAGAGATTAATCTGAAAAAACAATGATCAATTAAAATTAGGCTTGTCCAATGATAGATAAGTTTATCAAACACAGTTTCATCAAATCTGTAACTCACTCTCAACATGTTTGTTGTTGATATAAGTTATGATTCAATCACAATTTTGTAATAAATAAAATAACTGTTATATAGACATATCGACCATTTTCCTGGCAAAATTTACACTCAAATTCTCATACAGACTAGCATAGAGTAGGTAGGTACGTAAACGTAAGTAATTTCTGTCAAGTCAAATTTAGTCACAGTCCATCTAAAGGTGTCACAATGTATTCCCGTTCACAGTTCACACGTATTTTCTCTATTAAACAATTATACAACTTATACAAGTAAATCGCCTTTGATTCACTTCCATGAAACTATGTCTCCATACTAATCCAAAACAATAACTTCATTATATATATTTATTTTATTTTATATTTTTTTTATTTATATATTTATTTTATTATATTTATTTTATATTTATATTCATATTATTAATTTATTTTAGATAGTATACAAATATCAAGTTTACTGCAATTAATCAACTTAAGGGACAATTTGTGTTGTTATTCAAATTAGAGAAATATTTATTTATTACAATATTTATAAAACGCGTAGATACTAAAAAAAATAATTATTTATAACTTTTATATAGATAACATGATTATTATTGTTATTAGTATCTGAAGAAATAGGTCATGATAAATCAGAAACCTATGGGTGCAAGAAATAATGAAATGCAAATGCAAATGAATCTAGCTATTTGTCTATTGAAGAGAAATGAACAAAGATTAATTTTTGTTTTATTCATATGTTTTACACATATAAATAAAACACTGGCAGAAATAAAGATATCCAAAGCTATAAACTTGTATGCTCTGTGTCATGCAGTTTTATTCTGTATTTTACTATTTCAGACAATCTGATTTTATAATGTGCCGACTCGAGTTGTGCTCGAGTTAACCCGAGTTGAATTGAAATTCACAAAAGTACCAGAACTCTAGTTGAGCTATTTTAAATATATAAATAACTATAATATTTAAATCACTTGTTTTACAAATTTTATAAACTTGACCTCATGCATCGACGTAATGACAATATTTTTGTTATTTTCACGAAAACCTCTTAACAGAATTTCTACATTAACTTGTATGTTACCCCGCGAGAATAAACATTTTGCGCGATGTACAGATCTTAAAAACACCGGAATATTAGCTACAAACCTGCCATGTCTAATCTAAAACTGTTTAGTAGTTCTTACATCATATACATCATGTCGGCAAAGTCAGCGAAACAGACTATACCTACATATATGGTTATGTCGGCATCATAAAAAAAGTAGATTTTAATGTACCATGCGGTCTCGCTTATAAACTTGATGTCTCCATTGATTCATGTACGTAATATCTATGCCAAATCCGAGTTACGGAGAATCGAGTCAATGTTAACTCGAATTGATACATCAACTAATTTTAGGTAATCTGTGAATGCGCGTTGCTGAGTTTACTGACCTGCAGATGCTCTCTTTTTGCGCAATAATATGTTTATTTTCTTTTTTATTTGAAAAATCTATCTTTTTTTATCCATAAAAAGAAACAAGTTAACAATATACCTCTTTCTAAATTCATGAAATTTACAATATTGCTGTGTAAATAGTGGTCGTGGTTATAACCGGTAGATCAGTATAAGGATTGGCAACATGGTTCAGGTAAATAAGTGTTTATTTGAGGAATGCTTAGTATTTCGAGTAGTTCTATACGTATATAAAAAAGCTATTAAGTAGTGATCGAATCACATGCAACAAACTTAGTTTCATAAACATTTGTATTTTTAGGCTACAGACGAAATGGAACAACCGGATATACCTCAGGCTTTAAATCTGCTTAAGGAGATGAATAGTAATGTACAACAAGTATCTCAACTTGTGGACAGCATGTTAGTGCGTGTTAAAAGTGGTGAAATTACTACTGATAAGGGTTTAAGTTTTCTTGAAATGAAATACCAAATGCTCTTAAGCTACTTAATAAATTTAACATACATTGTGCTGAGAAAATGTTCTGGTGAAAAAATAGAATCTGATCCCTCTATTGACAGGCTCATAGAAATTAGGGCTGTACTAGAAAAAATTCGTCCTATAGATTCTAAGTTAAAATATCAGATCGATAAGCTTGTTAAGACAGCAGTGGTTGGAGCAACTACAGAAGACGACCCTCAGTCATACCATGCAAATCCCAGCAATCTCATCAGCAAGATTCATGAAAGTGATGAGGACTCGAGTAAAGCATCCGATGGTGAAGGTGATGAGCAAGATAAACCTGCCAAAACCAATGTATACGTGCCACCTAAGCTAGCAGCCGTTCATTTTGATGAAAACGTATCCCGAAGTGATGCTATAAAGAAAAATAAGGATAGGTCAAAGAAACAATTCCTTAATTCAAGTGTTATGAGAGAACTTCGGGAGGAATATTCTGAGGCACCATTAGAAGTTAGTACAGGAAACCATGTAAAACAATCCATATCTAAGTATGAACAAGAAAAGACTGAGTATGAAGAAAATTATCTCACTCGATTACCGGTCACAAAAGCAGAAAAAAATCGTAGGAGAAAGATGACTACAGTAGGTATGATAGCTGATGAGGTAACTGGAAGTCAATCTATGGTACGTAAACACAAATTGAAATCAAAGAAAGGCAAAGGATTTAAAAAGAGGCGTTTTCATTAATAAACATACACATACCTAAACAGCAATAATCATCTATGTATCATTTGTATAGAACTGCTGTATTATATGGTATTTAATTACATATAGATACTAACATGCACCCTTAAATCATAGTTATATAAAAATCAAACTCATAAATAAGGTAAAAAGATAACATAAGAAATAAAAGTACAAGAGACATTTAATTTAGTTTGGTTTGCTTAGAATTACAAATATAAATAAAAAAAAAAAGAAATTTATGAATGTTGTGTAAATGACTAGCAACTAAAACAAAGCAAATGTTTATCTTGATTATTTCTTAGTAGACATCCAAATAAAATATCCAATATTCAAAAGGTTTGTAGTCAGAATTTAGATCATCTTATCATGAGACTCATTATTTTCTATTCAAATTTAATTTTAATGATATTTCATAATTCATGATATTTAGCTTTTATTATGTTTAATGACTATACTTGGCAGTTCACAGCATAACAGAATTAGCTTTTAAAAAAATAATAAAACTTAATGAATAAACCAAAGTACTAAAATAAGTACTGGGTTTAATTAATACCTTTTGATATCAATTTGGTTCAGTAAGTATTATTATTAAATTACGAATTTTGATTATATTGTTGAAAAAATTTTAACTTAACAAAAGCCATCAACAAAAAAAAAATATTAAACATATGTTGTAACCATAATATCATTTTAAATACCATTTAATTTTAAATTCTGTTGTATTTCTTTACTGTAAATGTTCTGCTGTTTTCAAGTTGATAAATGTAATAAATTTATGTATCATGTAAAAAGTCTTCTTAAGAAAAGGAATTATAGTATACAGGGTACTCCACTCCTATATCTAGATTACCCCTTTAAATAGAAATTGAAGTTACCAAATATATAGCTGCAGTTATCATTTTAAATATTAAGGCTTTTAAACTACCTTTTTACGTTTGTTTTTTCTTGGCTGACATTACATTGGTGATTGGCCTTTTGTGTTGCCGGTGTCCATGGGTAGTGTTGACCATAAACCATCAGAAAAGTCCTTGCCAAGGTATGTAGCCCAGATTTTTTAACTCTAGTTAATATAAAATTCCAACCGAAAAGTTAAAATCATGTTATATCCTATTTAATTGTTTATTGACTATTTGTCTGTTCCATACTCCATTGACAAAAATTATCAAATCCGTAAATTGATCATAGCTTATTGGGTTAACTCAACATAAATTATAACTAAGTACATTGCTATGTAAACATTTACTTTACTTTTGAAATAATGTATGTCACAATCTTTCCAATAAAACTGGCTAAACAATGTTGGCTGTTAATTCTACTTATTCCTACTAGTACCGACAACTGATTAGTTTAACTGTTGAACTATGTTTAGAAGTACTTTTAAGAGTTACATAATGAGAGCCTAAACTGCTCAATTCAAATACAGCTGGAGTGTGGATAATGTACAAAAGCTAATTAAATTAAAAGAGGATACATTATATTTCATTTATTTTAGTAATTGACTATTAAATGAATATTTTAATTTTTATGAACTCTCCACGCTAACAAATATTTGTTCCTATGTAGATGAACTATTAAAGGTAGACATTATGTAAGTTGATTCCTCTTTTCGGCAGTTCAACACTGGAACAAGCCTCATTAAATCAGTGAAGGTACTAGCGGGAATGAAAGAAATTCTGTGGCGGCTTAAATATGACTTTTTAAAATATGGATTACTTGAATAAACTATTATTGTAAGGCTATTATGTATTTGTTTATGAATTGTTGTTGATATTGTAATCTACTGTTCAAGTTGCCAATAATTCAGATTATTACTTACATTTATTTATGTATTTATTTCAAACAATATTTTTGGATATGGCAATTTTCATGTTAAGGCCTTGTTTATATAGCTACGTTCTTTCGGTCCGTTACATTTAATAAGTTGAATATCGGCACCCGAGTTTTAATTGACAGTTATTATTACTTTAAAACTTTAGAACTTGTAAGAATAGTTGAAAAGAAACTGTTTTTCTTAATAGAACAGCATTTTTTTAAAGTTTTTACTTGCTGCCTTTCTGTGTCCCGTTTCGATAGTATCTCAAGATAACGAGATATTTTCCAACATCCAATACAGAGTAAGAACAGCGATGTTCTTAAATTAAAAAGGGTTGTTTCAATAAGTGAAACAAAAAAGTATAACCTTTAACCTTAAGTATTTAAAGTACATATACCTTCTGTAAACTTTTTTTTTATAAAAATCGCCATACCGTATTTTAAAGATGAAATCTGTTTTGTGAACAAATCTAAGGGACCGACAGGACTTTAACATATTTTTTACTTTACATATTTTACTAACAGATGACGTCCTAAGAGGTGCTACAATGTTTTAATTAGAATTCGACATTTTAGAATTTCATTTCATTATAATTGTTGAAAGAGTCTATAATAATATTATCAATTATTTGACGAGCTATAAACAAAGCTGTGAACATGTTTTGTCATTTCCAAATCAACAATAAATTTAACGTAACAGTAACTAAAATGTATATATATTTATTTAATAAGTAGCAAATATGTAACATTCATAAATAGATGCGTTGTAACTTTCCATTTTATTATTAACAAGAAAGATTTATAAAATAAAGCTAGATGTAGACATAGAAAATTTATAATAAATTTAATAATCTTTTAAACTTTGACAATTGCATATATAACGAGCTAAAGAATAAAATGCCTTATTGCGTGTAGATAAATATTTATAATATGAATTGGAAAAAAAGAATATTTAAAGTTTTATACGATACGAGATACTCTTAAATTTCCTTATTTTAAATTCATTTGTGCTGGCAATTCATGCGGTGATAACGTAAAATCAATTTTTGATTTTTCATATAGAGGGTGGATGACCCAATTACTGTAGTTTTCTGTTTCGACGTTACACATTTCATTTTAACGGTACATTCTTATATGCACTAATAGTTTGTGCGACAGAGTTGGCGAACAAAAAGAAAATAATATTTTTTTGCTATTACTATATGCTATCATTAGCTCATTTGATTTTTAAGTTAATTTAGAAGTATCCGGTCTCTTCTTGAACGTTCATCAAATAAACCGTATCATTAAAGCAAACCTAGAAGAATGGCAGCCCTTATGTTTCGTACGAAACAGTTATATAGTAAATACAAAAAACATGTTGCAAACCTTGAAATGTGTAGACATTAAATTCCAGAGCAATTGGAATAATTCATCTGAGTAAATATTTAAGTTTTTTTATAATCTAAAACGATACACCAGTGTGTAACCTATTTTTTGGGTCCATTCGTCGAGGAAATCTATGGTTTTTCTTTTATTATTGATTTATTATGTGTTAGGAATCATTACATTATAGCTTGGATTCCAGTTTAGATGAGACTTGGCTTTTTGGCCTAATTTTGAGTCGATTGAATTTGCGTTAATTTTAAATAATTTAGAGGAAAGTTGATTTTTTGTTTAGATTTCGTTTAGTTTTTAAGTTACTTTGTTTTTTGGTGTTTTACATTTTGTTTAAAATGTAATATATTCTAATTGGAATAGTTTTTTTGCAATCTTTTAAATGAACAACGACATAACCGATATGTATAACAATAAGAAGGACTTTGTAATTATATTTGTTATATTATTTTTCATTACATATTATTAATTCCATAACACTTGAATTTTGTTTAAGTTTTTATTAAATAGTTAAGAAATGGTTAAATAATGTGTTTTATACTTTTTGAATTTTTGTTGTAACTTTTGGTTTATTTTCAAACTACTAATAATAAACATATAATAATGAGTAAGGACTTTATTTTTCACTTAAAGGTTTGTCCAATTGGGGAAAGTCCTGAATACACGTAGCCGGGTTAAATGATTGGTATCTAAAAAGTCTCATGTCTCGGATATGATTAATGGGAGTATGCGTATCTAAGCACTGGTAATCGCCTCTGGGTGGTGCGGTACCATGGTTGTGAGTCAAATCCGAGCGAATAACTCTGTTGAGTAACCATGTGGGAGACGCCATTGTTAGCTGAAATATTCCAAATATACATTTGTCACATATTTTGTAAGATGCACATAACACAATACATAAAGAACAGTATTGCTTACAGGTCGAGTTACAGATGGATAAGGATTTCTATAATCATCTTGCTGGGTTGAGATATAATCCATTACTCCGAAATTGGGCGGCAGTTGAGCTAAGTCAGCACTTTTCATCAGCTTATTTCTTCCCGGTGTACTGTCAGATAAAATAAATTCTATTATGTACATATTGTTAAAAGACATTAATTTATTCATATCTTTTTTCGTATCGTAAGTAGAACCTGATCAACCACGTAGGTAGTAGGTACCTACGCATATGTATTCATTAAAACGCGAATACAAAAACTGGACAAACTACAAATTATTATTTTTACCGATCACTATATGGATAATTTAATCACTTACTCCGTGCAAGGGTACGATGTAAAATTGACCAAAGGTTTGAAAGCATATATTGGGTCAGTTTTATTAAAGACTTGCTGCAGCATATGGTGTGTTTCGGTCTTGAATGGCATTTGATCTTCAGTGCCCCATCGCCAGTATGTACTAAGATGGTTGCTCAAACTGTCGCGGTACACATAATTATCTTTCTTTTCAGCATGGATACGAAAATCCCAATTTTCAACTTTAACACGCGGTCCATACGTATTTTTTGAAAATAGTATTTGCTGAGGCTTTTTTGCCATAGGATTTTTCGTTCTCATGTTGATCAATATATATATATATTACAAAAATCAAAAGAAACAACGATAGAAGTGTAGGTAAAAATGCGAATGTCAAGTTTTTACACTGACATTTAATCAACTTATCATAGGTTTTTAATTTTCGATTTTCTATTACCGGCAAATTTATTAGATGAGGTTTTACTTAACTTATGTTAATCTTCACCATACATGGACAATAGCATTATATCACCTAGAATATGCAAATGCATGAGTTTTGAGGTTTTATACTGTCCACATAATTAATCATAAATGACTGTTACGAATTCATCTGATCCTGATCATCATCTGCTACTCAAATTCCAAAATGGCTCTTGTGGAATCGTTCCGGTGTGTGAAAAATAGCTGAGCGGAAAAGTTTAATAAAAAATCTATAGTATTTAGGTACGATGAAATTAATAATATTGTGAAAATAGTGTCGTAATATTTAAAACCGAGAAAAGAGCATTTTATTTATAAAGAGAGCATTAATAGAAGGAATCGCTTTGGAGGACATAGTAGGTAGTAGCAGATGGCCACACCAGAGTAATTTGTAACATTGACTAATGTAAAGGTCGACCCCTTTGTAACAACCATGACTACCAATATAACAAATTTTACGTTCAGATTCAGATGTTAGGTTACGTACCTGATGTTTATATATTTTTGATTAGCAGTTAATTTTGCATTGCATTTCAATACTTTAGAAAATTTTTTGTATTGCAATTAAATCCATACATTTTGTAGATATAAAAATAGTCTAAAAGGTTCAGGCTAAAGTCGGACAAGGACTCTAAACTCAAATCGTCAATATAATTATGTACCAGATATCTATAGCCAACTCCTATATGTACTTAATAAGACCTTACCTACTTTTTGGTTTAAATTCAGAATTAAATTTAACAAAACTATTAAGGATTAGGATTGTAGGATAAAAAATGAAGTGTCTGTAATTAAAGGAAATTAGGTACATTATAATTAAGATCGTACATTTTATTTTATCAAGCTTATTATAAGTGTGAAAGGTTACGTGCCAGTTTATTAAGTGCAATACGTAATGGAGGTAACCGAATAGAAAGCGATCAATTAGTAATAAGCACGTATTCTATTAAATTTATCATCGTAAACATAAAACATTATAGTAGGTACATATTTATAATTATAGTACTACCAGACTCGGCCACGCGTTGCTGTGGCTGAGGTTTACATACTCATTTTAGTAGATTAATTACCTTACACCGCCTACTGTTACAATTTTATGAAACTAATTCTCTGTAAGATAATAAACAAATAATTTGCAATACAAAAATATTGCGACTATAAATTGAGATGCTGTCCTATCTTTCAAGATGGATCAACCTGGACACGGTGAGCAAAATTTGATTAAAATCGGTTAAGAAGTTTAGGAGTCCATTGCCGACAAACACCGTGATACGTAATTTATATATTGAGGCCCTGTAGTGCCCTTGAATTTATTTGTCGCGCGATAGTTTTAATTTCGCGATAACTCCTTACATATTTAATTGTCTATTGTAAAGGGCTATTTTAATGTATTAAATAGCTTTCCAAATAAACCGTTACAGGTGACCATTTTTGAAACATTAAAATGGCTGTAGTAAGCTGTCCATAAAAGATAAACATATGCCATCATGGACTTAATTTGTAGACTGATATGTAAGTATCTAATATTTGCTATATATTAAACGGTTTGTAGGCAGAGTTTTAGATAATAGCTACTAATCACCTTGAATTTCCGTCCTATTGCATCTAATTTACACAAAACATTATTGCATGAAAACCTTCTAATGAATCACTTCGTCCATTAGTGAAAACAGTATAAAAATCCGTTCGGTAGTTTTTGAGATTAGCGCGTTCAGACAGACAGGTGCTATTTTATAATGTACCTAACTAACATTGTAAAGTAGGTACTTACATGGATACAACTTGTCAGATCAGACTATGTTTACTATTCATCTTTGATCTTGATACTTTCTTCAGTGCAGATAATAAATGCTTCAAAAAACTCAAAAAACGTTATCTCAATATTCAAATCCATTATTTTATCGAAAGATAAGATTTGTGGAAATATCGTCGAAAATACTTTTATAATAAATTTGCTTGATAAATTGCTTAAATTAAATAATTTTAAATCTTTAGGGCCTTCATTTATGTGATTATCCGGCAATTCTCCATCTGTTAAATTTTAAAATTTAATTAATATAAATTCAATTTAGAAAAAGCCTAAAACTTTAAAAATATTTTTAAATTATAGCCTACCGGTGATAAATGTCATCTCTTCTCCAAAAACATACACATTTCGACCTTCGGGTGGATCATCATGTGCGTCTGTGTCAACGAGCTTGACAAAATCTTGACAATGAGGTGAGCGACGAGCAGTGGCCAAAAATGCACGTATTGTGCATGGTTCACCTAAACTACGATATAATTTATAAAGTCCTTGAATTGGCACAAATTCACCATAACCAGCTACTAGCCTGCCTAAAATAATATTATTTTTATTCAGTATAGTATTAACAAAATTGCATTAATAATTTTAAAAACAAGAATGTCGCCAAACCCTTTTTCTCAATAGAATATTTTATTCAAGTTCCTTACATTACGTACCTCTTTGGCGACCGATGCCAGGTAAAACATCCTTTTCCATGAAAATTCTAAACGCACTTGCTACTATCGTATCAGGCTTCTTTTCAGGGAGCTGTCTTATAGCATATAATTTCCTAGCAACAGACACTAAACTATGTATAAATTGCCAAAAGTATATTTTTTCAAACGGGTCATGAGGAGATTTTGCTAGCCATTCCCGATTCTGGAAAAATATTTTGTCAATTTGTACCAGTGTTATTCCTTTTTCATGAATATTGCAATCGTAATACAACTGCCATAAGTACAAACGTATTAGTATTGGTGTAAAATGAATTTCCTCGCTGTTGCATATTGAAGCATATCGATAATATATATCCTTTAGCTCCGTTTCGTAGCATCTTAGAGATTTCCTCAAAGATATTTCTTCAAAACTTATTAGATCGTCATTAAACAACGCAACGGCATTCTTCTCCAAGTCAATTTTTTGTATGAAATTGGAAATATTTGAGCCCTTATTATTTTGAATAAAATCAATTAGAATGGCGGTTCTAATTTCTACTTCTTTATCAATATTTTTTAAAGCTTCATGTATATGATATACGAGGCCAACATTACTATCACAAATGTCAAATTGGCAGGGTTCTACCTTTTGAAGTTGTTTATAATCTCGCGAATTCATTTGAGAGTCTGATGTTACAGGACCAAGATTATCATCCACAAATAAGTGTTTATCGTGAAGGATTAACCCATCGTTAGTAACCAGCTTCCCAACACCATGTTTCTTATTGTTTTTGAACTCTCCTTTGTAAAAAGCACCTAAACCAAAACCCAAATTTATATTTCCATATCCGTTGCGCTCTCCCTTAGCCCAGTATCCACGATATGCACATATAGAAGGTAACGACATCGTCATATTGTAATATGCATCCCAAATGTAAATGCCATACCCAGACATAACACCATTCTTCCACTCTCCCCTGTAAAACTAAACAAAACAAACCAATTAAATTGGACTTCATAGATTTTTAGGTAGTAGGTACTCGATTTGCCTGTTGCTATAAGTTTTTTAAACACTTATTCATATCCTGATAATTTGTTAATAAATAGATATTAGTGAAATAATATTTTTAGCAGACTAATTATTAAAAAAAATTTACTCGCTATAAAGCTAGAATAATTTGAAATAACTTTATTGCTAAACGACATCGTACGTCATGATTAGGCCAAATCATTAATCCTTTTCCCTCTCTGATGAATTCGTCCCAATCACCTTTATATCCACTCAGAGAGCAATATTCTCGAGAGCCAAACCCATGTCGGACATTCTAAAAATGTAGAAAAGTCAATAGTCAAATTTATCGTATTGTTCTGTTGAATAATATTAAAAGTTATTTTTTACTAACATAACGCCAATCTCCATCGTAGGAGTTTTTAAATGTTTTTGAGTAATAAATAACTCCCTTCCCATGCTTTGTACCACGATCCCATTCCCCAGCATATGAGGTTTGCTTTCTAGAATCAACATATATGCCTCTACCATGACGAATATTGACTTCAAAGTCGCCTTCGTACCACGTATCATCTTTCCATTGAATGATGCCTTTTCCGTTAATTTCGTTATCTTTGAATTGTCCCTGTAAATAGGTGGCAACAAATTTTTCATATTTTATCCTCATTATCTATACTACTTACACAAAATACTTACTAAATATATTGTTCCATCAGCCCATTGAAAGCGACCTTCACCGTTCATACACTTCATTGATATATTGCCTTCGTATTTGTTTCCATTTCGGAATTGAATTATAGCTTTTTCGTCTGGGACTGACCACCAACTTTGTTGGATGGAGTCATTCTAGAAAATTCGTAATTTATTTTAAATTAGGTGTAAAAATATTGACTGGTGCATTTTTTTTATTTAGGTAGGAACCTACTTGTCCAGCTTCAAGCATTTCTAATTTCGATCGACTTCTTTTAGATTTAGATGGTTTTGCTAAAAACATTAAAGATGATAAGTAAATGCATATTAAAATACCAATATCTATATTTATATTACTGGGGTTTTACAGAACACAGATTCTTACTGACAGGTTTTTTCTTTTTACTAGAAAGAGTAACGTCACTTGGTGTTTTTCCAATATCAGTGCCTTGATAATTTTCATTTATTTTTGGTGGTGCAATTGTCTCCCAAGATTCAACGATGGAATCAAGCATGGAGTCAAAAAGCATCGTTATAAGTTCTTTTCGCACGGAGCCTTTAACTCTTTTGAATGGTATCGATGCTGCCGAGTCACTGATAAGCCGTGCCGTGGAATGTCCACGGGTGGTGGACAACGTGTCCAATTCATATTTATCGTCTTTGTATTGTTTTCTGGGTAAAATAAAAGAGCTATCCCGCCTGGTCACTGTTCGTTGTGAATCCAGGTAGTACATTTTTATTAATTGAGATTAATTTTGTAGATATTATCTTGAAACTACTTTAATTCAGTTTTTATGTCAGTAAGTATAAAAAACAAACGTCAATAACTCAGTATTGATCTTTGCAACATAGATTATTAATTTTATTGACAACGTGTTGTCTGATTATTGTATTCTTAACTACCTTCTTAGGTAGGGGTACAAAAAAATCCATGTATGGCGTAGCACATTATTTTAAAAGTTTATGGTAATCTTCCAAACTTCCTAAGTACTTATTCACACAGTTTTGGTGTGTATAACTTAAGATAAAATAAATTACATTATATCAATGGCACCACAGTATTATTAGTACATTTATATAGCAATGTCATACACACCTGTAACAAATGTTCACCTAATTAATATAGCCTACCTATTTCTAGTTAAAACAGCTCTAACTTGGGTATATACTGAAATTGCTGAATCTAAAGGTAAAATGTCCTCTCTTATCTATGCCTAAGAAAAATGCAAATGTCCACTGTAGGGCACCATTATATCTCCCACATTTTGGTGTTTTCCTTTACTTCGTACAATTTTAGAAACAATTAGGACAGATAACATAAGGAATACCAACGTGGGTATTCCAAAATTATTTTCATAAAAGTAGATATAAAAGTTAATCTATCTAATCTATTTATCAATGTTTTGAAATCCACTATGGACATGGCCTCCCAAATGACGCCAGTCCTTTCGATTATGGGTTCTGTTAATAAAATTAGTAAAATAAAATTAAAAAAACCGTATTCATAGGATCATAACAAAAATGCGTATATATATTTCATATTGCTGTATTTTGAATAAAAGTTTAACCTTATTTTTTAATTTAGGTTCTCTGTGTCCACGCACGAAGTTATGGTGTCTTGGTGGTACGGTCTCGCCTGAACCGTAAGAACGTGTTAACTCCTCGATTAACATAGAACGACCTAACAAAGATATGATTTTATATAAAAATAATTATGTAGTGAAATATAAATAAACAATAAATAAATGATAAAACGATCTTAACCCCGTTTCCAAAATCTCCAAGGTCTCCACAAGCGCCAATGGCGGACAGTAGCTCCAGAATTTAAATCTTTGTAGGAAGCTGCATCATCGAGGCGCTCGATTGGTATATCTTGATTGAGTTGGGATTCGTCGTCCGCGAAACACCAATTTAGGCAGTATAGAACAGTCATCAACATCAAGACCTACGCAGATAAAGAGGAATATTAGGTACCTACTAGCTAACCCCAGCAAACGTTGTTTTGCCATATAAATTATTATTTAAGAACTATTTTTATAACCATAAAAATGGTTATAATGAGTTAACCTTAAAAGCTAGACATATGCTGTCGCGGACTTTTTTTAGAACTTTTAGAGGGGAACAATATTGTAATACATGATTTTTGAGTAACTTTCACCGTTTACTCAGCGCACGCAA
>DWJN01000920.1:0-20341 GCA_018248895.1 Carystus phorcus
CCACCCGTTGGAGTAGTATTTTCTGAAAATATAAAAATCGTGATGTTTATTACCTCTACCTACACTATTTGGTGTGTTAACCATATAGATACATATTTTATTATGTTCATCAAAAATATAAACACATTATTTGGTGAGGTTAATGTTCATCAACATTATATATATTCACATCCGATTGCAGTACTTTAATCGTGTTATGAAAATAAAATATTATTCACAACATTTTAATTATAGCGGGTACTCACGATCTCTGTTTTTTTTTATTATTTTACCGATATTTTGACCCAGCTACATGGATCGTGGTCACGGCGAGACTGAATCTGATATCGGTAAAACAATAAAAAGAATACAGAGATCGTGAGTACCCACTATAATTAAAATGTTGACTGTCCACGATGAAAATAGTTTAAAATTATATATTATTCACAAATCAAAACATTATTATTTAATAAAACGAATAACAAAATGTCAATGCTTAAACGCGAAGGCGAACATTATTGTATCCGATTGCAAATCAACTTGTTTAATTAATATCAATCGCAGAGAAATGGATTATCTTCGTTAGTAAGGATACAGCTTACTACATAATACAGATTACTACACAGTAAGATGCGTCAACCTGCTTTATTTAACGAGATAATAATATCAACATGGACTATAAATAATAAAACTAGAAGTAATAAATCGTTTAACAATTCATGTAAAAATGTTTAGTATGATTTATAAAACAATCTAATTAGTACGTAAAGCACTAAATATTAACTGAACTTTTTTCACTTTTAAATTCATATATGAGTGAACCTCATTGTTCAAAGATAAGGATTTTTTGTAATACTAGTAGTATATAAATCGTAAAAAGACCTTGTAAAAATATTATTCGTATGATTCAAAACGACTTAATCGGCATGTGAAGTATTAAATAGGAACTTACCTTTTTTCATATTTGAGTTAGCTTTCATAATTCAAAGATAAGGATTTCTCTTCAGTTTCGGACCTAAAACAAAATAATAGGCTATATTTAGAATTTTATTAAGTTAGTATGTTTATCATCTTAGACTTTTTCGCCACTGACCACGCCTCCTAAAATGATTAAAATATAGCATATCTTACATAATAACGTCTATGAATCTGCTAGTAAAAATATAAAGTTTTTTTGCACAGTCAAATATAACCAAAGGATACGAAGGTTTCTGTTAATGTAAATAAAAATATGACTCATTAATATTAGTATGGAACTCTCTAATGAACATACCATAAATAACATTAATACTAAAACTCTAGTTAGAAAGCCATTGCAATTCTCTGAAGGGACATAAAGTTATTTTCCATTTACAGAACGCAATAATAAGGTTCTACTTTAGATACTAAAAGACTATTGTTTAGTAAATTTATTATACTTGTACTTAAAATGTTATTGAAACAAGACATTTTAATCAATGTAAATACTAAACAGGGAACAATTCTAACTACGCCCCGAGAACAAATATCTTTCTGTCAAACAAAATGTCGGGAATATGTGGAAGACCAGGTCTCGTAGATAGTCATTACCAGCCAAGTTAGAAAGTCATCAAGACAGTGGCTTGGCAACCGATACCCTTTGCGAAAAAAATAAACTACTAAACTATTTAAAATCGTTCATTCCGTAATCGTCGTGTTTCGAATTTGACTTATAAGTCGATGATTATAAATGTATGATTATAAAATTTATTTAAACAATGCCATGAAAAATTGTACCATAAATATATTTTCCAAATCGGGTAATTGTTTTGTATCATTTATTATTTGTAGTTATTTTTAAATTGTTTATTATAATTTTAGTTTTTTCAAGTAACTTTCATATAGCATGCTGTTTACACCTATAATTGAGGTGGCACTAGAATCATTTATGAAATTTTGTATTGCACAGCGATAGGGTGTTAACTTTGTTGGTGTAACTAAATAAATAAATTTTACTTTACATTGTATATATACAAATTTATAATAATAATTTATTTATTTATTTATTTCGTGGTATTTTACTTTGTATAAAGAAAAGTAAACTTTGTATACATATATACAAAGTCATTGTCCAAGGGCCCCCTTGAGCTCCAAGGGCTCCAAAACCCTGGAACACCCCATTCTGGCGCTCCGGTAGCTATGCCAACAAGAAGACCACAGATATTATCGTCTCTGTGTTCGCTCAAAGGAAGGTTTATACCTTGAGCCACTTACGAAGTCTCAGATTCAACTTTACTTTTACCAAAAATCACTTTTATTTATGTTCATTACGTGAGATGCGTGCGTGTATGATCAATTCACTAATATAGTGGACAAAAATGTTTAAATAAGCCAATTCATGTTTCCACACAATTCTTAATAATTAGTGTTAAAATTTCGACCACTGGAATACGTTCCTTATCCTAATTATATCGTGAATTACATATATCGTTAATGACTGGATTATATCCGTCCCAGGCGTGAATAACTTAACAAATCGTAAATGCACTTTTTTAGGTCAACCATTTCTAAGTATAAGTTTCATTCGTAAAGTCTGATTTTATATTAATAAATACCTTTTATCTGAATGCGTATTCATTTGCTTTGAGTTTTCGGATCACTATGAATTAAAAATTCTTATGCCTATTATGCGTTAAAAATATATATGCAAGTCGACTTATTTTATTAATGCCTGGTATGGTATATAGTAACATATGTATATCGCAAATCGGCAGCCAATGAATCCGAAGTAGGTATATTCAATACGAGGTACTTTTAATCGTTAAGAAAAACATGATACTTACACACAACCCACCCTCGGGCACAGTCGCTAGCAAATTAGCGTCTGCAAAACTCCATAGCTAGATTAATTGCCGTCAACCGATCGAATCCGCATTAAGCCGATTTGCCGCTCTACACCAATTCGATTATCTGCCTTCCTCACATAAAATTGTCGCCCGGCGCAAACAAAACTCAACCAAAACACTACCTAACTTACAGCCTAATCTCAGCTTTCGTTTTAGTAAATTCGGGCTGCAAGACGCAAATATGATTAGACTCGGGCTTGTAATATTCAAATTTTGAGACAGCTATAATCAACGTCGCATCTAAATGTAGATACTACACGATGTAAACATGCAATTTTAATTTTGGTCCTTTCGCATCGTCAGTTCTAAATTAAAAATATTAGATAAAGTTATTCGTAATATTTTTTACCATATACCTTGCTATGTAAACGAAATGCACTTAACCTTTTTTAAGACACTAGAAACATTGTATTTTTTAAACATCACAGTAACGTAATATGTAATTATTATCGATAATACTTTTTGTTGGTAATAAATATGACTAGAGGCCGAGACTGCAGTCGATCATCCGTATAACAACGGTTAAAGCGTTACTTCAGATTGACAATTGTGATTGCCAATATAAACAATGAATGTACAATATGTTATATGTAGATTAAATCACCTTTCTACATACCTTCTCCATCTAACCTTAACAATTTCACTTTTTCGTTTGCGTCGTTATCGTAAAAGGGGTATAAAGTTTTTGCCTGACAATTGAGCTTCAGATAATAAATAATATGTAAACCTAAGTGCGTTATAATACTATGCTTTAAACTACTAAAGTACTTTAATTTGATACTGACTGAAGACATGAAATAGTAATCACTGAACCTTATGAAGCTTAGATTAAAATAAAATGACTTTAAGAACTTCTGACGGTTGAATTAAGGAATACCTACCTAGTTATTCGCGAAGCAGTTAAAGAACCTACAGCTATTATTATCACTAACGGTCACACCGATGCAGGAAAGTGGTTTTTATGAATACAACAGACTTTTGACGAGCAATTTCGGTCCCATTTAGGATTTAAATATGAATCCGGATCAGTAAGTTGCGTTGCAATCAATTCTTCTACACAGATCATGTATACGTATCGATTTGGGCACGGAGAATATTTAAGAAAAACTTTTAGTATCTATGTAACTTAATATTTAAAAAACCTTGTTAACATATTTATAATCAAGACGTTTCGATAATTCCAAATTACTTCGTCCACAAATAAGAAATGCATGGGTACCTATAAATCGTAGAACAGAAATCGTTATCAAAACGTTCTTACAAATTAATAATAACACCCTAAACATTCAATCATATCACTAAATAAATACGACCATATACAAAGACTCAAATCCCTAGCGATGCAGAAATTCAAGAAGCGAATTTAATATGCGACTTTAACTTCAGATATGCGCGTTAATAATTCACATCTAATGTTGACGGGACGTAGCGTACGGCTGTAGGGTGGCCGCGTGAGGGGCAAATCTGCCGTACAACTTATACATGACGACAAGTTGGGGATAAAGCGTAAATATATCGAAGTGTGAGTGTAGTTTTGGCCAAATTCGCGAGTGAAATGTGGGCGTGAGCGCGGACAGGGAGTAAATGCAAAGTGCGAAGATAAAACGTTATGCAATCGGGACGCTTAAGGCCTTGTAAGCTATCACAGATTGATAAACTAAAGTTATTATTTAGGTAATTGTATTAGGACGTAGTACTAAAACAAAAAATAATGTCCCTTAAACTGCGTTAAAGTTTATCTATCCCTGTTTGATAAAAGTAGTTCTAGATTTAATTATGACTTAAATAATTATAACACAATAAATAATCAATTGATTAATAATAATGATAACCAAAAGTTAAGTAAACTCTAAAAATTACGTTACAATATTAGCTAACGGATATTAATTCTAATAAGTACGCGTAAGTACGTACATTTATCAAAGATTTATGAGTAGAACCGTGTGAAAAATAAAATGTATGAATTTCAAATTCAAGACCGTCCAGTAAAACATCGGTGAATCTCCATATAATGAAAAGATAGATTAAAATTAAAAAAGAATAAATTAGATGACTGGGGAGGACAGCATCCTTTCAAGGAACCGGTTGTGTGGGTCCATCTTTCAGAGATCTCATTGTAACGTGACGTTCCCATAATCTCGCATGCGATGACCTTGGGTCAGTGTCAGACCCTCTGGCTTGACCGTTGATCTTTTATAGTTTACCGGTTCAAAGGTGTTTAGTAAGTCCCGTTTGAATTTGAACTATGAATTGTGTAAGGGTCGTAAGATGAAGTGAATATTGATCAACAGGACTTTGAATGACGAAGTACCTTGGCAAATATGTAAAATTAACGTTTTATAACTTGTATTATCTATCAAAATAAAGATTTAAAAAAACTCATGAGATAGGTAATATTTTTACGGGAGTAGGATTAAGCGTAGGTATATTATTGACAATTAATAAATGCTAAGAATTTAAATTAACAAATCAGCAAATAACCTTTTAAAAATTTATGTAAAAGTTTGTATATGTACATTGAAACTATAAAATATCTGATTTTTGATATGGAACCAGCCGAAATAGTCTAGTCTAATAAAATAAGATTACTTCAAAAATATGAACACCACCAAATCATTCAAACATTATTAATAATTATCTAAACAAAATAAAATAATTTTAAAACTGTGTTCAAATATCAACCCGATTTCTTACATGCGTGCAAAGCAATTGTAAAGCTCATCTGTTAATTAATTTACACAAAAATATAATATTACTAAGTACAAGTACATTTTAAAAAGATTCCTTAGAAATGGTTTTATCTGTTAAATCGGAGTATACTATGTTGGACTGCTTGAATTCACATGGTGGTAGTAGTGAAGGCGGTTCACTTGAGGCGCGTATGTGTGTGTGTTACATTTATCACAGATAAAGAGAATGTTCTATATAATATCTAACAAACCTCTCCTTTGTAGATTGTGTGAGAATTACGTCTATGACGTCTTGCGTAAAAATTGCGTAAAAGATACTATGAACCCTAATCTATGACGACGGTTCTATTATATGTAATTTCTATCGTATTAACATTTAATAGATAGATAGATATAATTTCTATGTACTAATACAAATTCAGGAAAAAGTGTAATATACCTATATATTATATTTTGGTTTTATTGTGGTATGTATTGTAATAAGTAAGAATATACTTGACAAAGGTAGGTATATGACAATAATATACAGCGTCCTTAATTAGTTTGCTGTAAGAAAATCCTAAGCAAAACTAGGCACAGCATCAATTGTAAGAAGAATACGTTTTTATCCTGTTATGTAATTAAATACTGATAAATCTTCTTATTTATTTAACAAATTTTTTATCTCTTTGCCGTATTTATTCATCATTTTTTTTGCAATTATCGTGTACTAAAACGTGAGACTTAAGTAATATTAAAAACATATGCGTTACTGAGTGACTTTAAAACCTATATAGAAATAATTCTAACACACACACACTAAGACACATCGTGTGTGTGACTCGTCCCGCGGTACGTCGCGCGTGTGTGCTGAGTTAGATCGCCCGCACTTCACCCAACCCGACAGAAATGGTACACCCGAACGCGATACTGGACTGCATAAGACAAAAGAATAAATAAGAACAATTACATAAATAATCTGTATCAAAATTAATTGTTATTGTTTAAGGAAACGTAAGTATTTTAGGAAAATATCACTATTGTACCATTTTTTATAACTTTTATTGTCAGCTTATTGTTTTAATATAATTTGAACGAAGTTTGAATTAGTGATGAAAAATGACTGCAAAATCCAGCAAATATACCTACTAAATTTTGTACAATGTTATTCCTTGTAGTACCTATCTAAATAAAAAATAAAGGTTTATATTGACTGATTATGTTTATAAAATAATATTTAGCATGCATTCTATCCATTAATTGGAGAAGTGGTTGTTACGTAATTATATAATTATTAGAAGTACACGGCAAATAGTGATTACAATAAAATACTTCAAAAGACCTCCTTAGTGATGAGAAGAGATCCGTGCTTATTAGTGGGCCATTAATTGATTGAAGGCATTTCCTTCCTTCAAACATTCTCGAATATTAATAGTGAAGTATCTTTAATATAGCGTTTCATTTTATTTCCTTTTTATGTAACTAGTCGACAGGCGCACAAACGAATCCACTATTGCCCCGTGTCAGTTATAAAAACATCACTGATGCCCCGACCAAGAAAGAAAAAGGAAAGAAAGAATTGTTCATACCACTTGTTTAGATTAACGCCAGCAGTTCCAGCGGGTGTACTTTGGTCAGCTTCTAACATCATTAATCTAACTTTCGTGCTACCCTTTATAATAGTTCGGCTCCCCCGGCGAGGGTGGGGCTTGTGGGGTGTATTAACATACGAATTTGGCCTGCCTTCTTCTTGGGGGGTTTAAGTTTCGCGTATTGATCCAACGTTTTCGCTAGTGTAATGATCCGTATGGATCTCTTGTATCTCCAACGGGATGCGTTTACTAGATGTTTACGGTTTGGATGAAGGATTTCAAAAGGAAAGGAGGTCTCTTTTCGTCTGTATTTGATCTTTATATTAAATAACGGGTGATATTTAACTGATAAACAAAGAATTCGCGATTTTTACATAAAAAAAACCTTTTCTCATTCAAAAATACTGATTATATATCAAAATTGGGAACTCAAACTAATGTTATTTTGACAACAATTAAAGTACAGGAAGCGACTCTATTTGTTTAAATAATATTTAAATACAATTCAATTAGTAGTTTTGGTGTGAAAATACTATGTTTGTAAGTTAATTTATGTGTGTGTACAATAATTTGTTAGACGTAAAAATAATATTGTTGAACATGAATTGACAGGTGATAAGTTATTTGATGTACACTTAAAAATATCTCTTTAATAACTTCTTACTAGGTGTACCGATTTCGATGGATTTTTATTCGAAGGCTGGTGTTTGTTATGTGGCTTTTATATTAGCTACTCTAAAGTAATTGGGTTTAGAATGAGAGATTTTCTTATCTCTAATACTGCGCAATTACTTGGCGCGTATGACTTCGGAAACGGAATATTTTAATCGGTGTATTTATTTGAAGTTGGTTTTGTTTGCTCATTATCAATCATTATCATTATATTATAGGGTAACGTACTCTTTACATAGTCTGCAAGCATTAACTATTAATTTAATTAAAATAATGTATCATTAAATTCGAATTCAGAATTATTTAGGTATTTTTTCAATACAATTACGTACGTCGTTTTGTTATTCTACCATTTTGGGAAGGTGCTTTTTTACGTATTATAATTTAATGCTTGAGTAATATCCTTCCTGATGGTAAGCAGAGATGTAGCCTTGGATGTACAAGAAAGGGCGAAAGAAACTATTTTTATATTAATTTTGAAACGCTTGCTTGCCGTAGATAGCGATGTACCTACATATACTTGTGAAGTAGTCACTACAGACGTACATATGTACCTATAACATTCATTAATTCACTTATTCCTTTATTCATTTACTTACTTATTTACGAAAATTCGTAAATAAGTATGTATTTACATATGCTAAATTATAGCAAAGTAAACATTAAAATTAGCGTCATGCAATTTTAATTACAAATGAGCACGCCCATTGTGGTGAGAACAATACAAATATGCGAAACAATAAGAACAGACGCAGTTAATAATAACGCAGTTAATATTTACTTTAAGAATTGTACTCAGTATTCACAATAATTACATATAAATATGTTTCTTATATGCAAATATTTATACAGAAAAGAGAAATAAATTCGTTTTAAAATTGATGGCAAGATATATTAAAGTTGACCGTCCGTACGGGTGCAAATTGATTCCATATTGACGCGGTCCTTTTGCGTCATTTCCTCTTCACTGAGATCCAATCAGTGTTATCTTGCTTCACCAAGACTTGCTTTTGCCCTTTATATAGTCTGTGTAAACATTCTGATTTAAAAATAAAATTGGAATAAATACTGATTCTAAAGTCGAAATGTTATATTCCAATTAATTCAGGTTAGGTAGGATAAAATTATGTAATAATAGTTTATATAAATAGTTAACTAGTCATAATATTGATAGTATTAATTGTATGGGTCCATTATGAATTTTTGATATATCTTATTATAAAATAATATTGCGACTATAAATTGAGATGTACCTAAGCTATCATATCTTTCAAGTCGGATCAAACTGTACACGGTGTGGAAAATATGGTTAAAATCGGTTAAGTACTTTAAGAGTCCATCGCGGACAAACACCGTTACACGTAATTTAAATATATATTAAAACTAGCTGTCCCGGCAGATGTTACCTTGCAGCATATAAAAACATTGCATTTCTATCGAATCCAATTGTGAATGTAAACCGTTCTCAAATTAATTTAAACATAGTAAAAATATCATCAAAATTCATCCAACCATTTAGGAGTTCAGTGACACACGAACAGAAGAATTATATATATAAAGATTATTTAGCCCAATGTGTAATTCACAAATTAAAATAACACCCCACAGTAAACACATAAGCAGCATTTTATCGGAATCGAATCGTGTGGTGGGCGCGGTGTTCGTTATTTAACATTGCTTTTAAAATGACGTCACACACACATACACACATTTGTGGACAATTACTGGTATTTAGAGCCGTCATTCTGCCTATTTAGCGGTTCAGCGCTGAATACTCGTCAAAGGATTGCTGCGTAAAAAAACATTTATTTCTATTCATAAAGTCAATTCAAATAGTTATTAAGTGGTTAAAATTGTGATAATATACTAGCTAAGCCAACATAAGTTGTTTTACTATATTAAATACAAACATACAAACAACGTTTTCCTCTTTATTACGGAAGCCAATTTTTTTCTTTAGCAAGAGAACCCAAAGCAATATTTTATCTATATGTTTGTGCACGCTTATCTCAGAAACGGCTCATCCGATTTGAATGCAGTTTACAGGTTTATATTGTGATGTTCTTCACTTAACATATTATATGTTATAGTAGTATAAAAACATTATATTATTATATCTATATGTTGAACCTAGTTGCTCAGATCAACACTGCGACTAAAACGTCAAAGTACCTACCTTATATAAATCAGCTACCTACAGATTACTAGATCAGTAACTGATTTTTATAACAATAGGTATATTATTCTGTTTTATAAAATACTAGCTGTACCCGGCGCGCGTTGCTAAAATAAATTAAGGAACAGCCAGTATGCATATTGTCTAATCACATTTTCGACTGCAACTCATCAACCATGAGTCCGATCGATATCATTTTGATAGCAAAACCTTCTTCAGAGATTTCTGAACAAAGGTACTAAAGACATCGATACTCTATCTTCTACCATTTCAGAGTTCATAAGGGACATACAGACAAACATTCAATTTTATATATTATTAGCGACCCGTCCCGGCTTCGCACGGGTGGAATGCTGATATTAAATACACTGCAGAAAAACTGTGAACGTATTATACATATCCTTCCTCTTCAATCACTCTACCTATTTAAAAAAACCGCATCAAAATCCGTTGCGTAGTTTTAAAGATTAAAGCATACATAGGGATATAGGGACAGAGAAAGCGACTTTGTTTTATACTATGTAGTGAAGGTGTGGTGTATGGGTTTATATATGGTATAATATCAATAACACTTACATTAACGAGCCTCTGTAGCGTGGCCACGTATGAGTTTTCGCTGTGAATGATGGCAGCTACCACATGACGTCTCCGTAGCTGCACCGAGCCCAGGGAATCCGGTGGAGGGCCCAGGGACGGTGGGGGCACGCGACCCCCGCGCACCTCGCCTCCACACGAGAACATGTCCTCTTCTAACTATAAGAGAAAATACGTCATTTATAAAAACTGTATCGTCATTTATAAAAATTGTATTGTCATTTATAAAAACTGTATTATCTTTATAATTTATAAAGAAACCCGTATAAACTTTTTGACAAAATAAGTGTAAGGTTAAAATACCAATTTCCTTAGTAAAAAATATGTTTTATATTAAAGACCACTGTCATTTACGTGTATATTCAAAGGTTTGTAGATAATACGTTGATTTTAAAGTCTTATTATAAAATAATATTTAATTGTATAATTATTAAACTATATTTATTTGAACTGAAATTACAATACAGTCATTGATTTTCACTCACTGAAAAATGTTTTCTAGAAATACTGATAAATCGTTTTAATGGCCGAAATACAAAGATTTAATCCTTGTTTATTAAAATAAAAACACAAAAGCGTCTGTTGGTAATTTGCTTGACGATCGAGAGATTCAAGGTTCGCTTCCCGCTAGGTCACTTTTAAAACGGATGAAATATCTTTGTCGATTGTTTGTGACGTTCAAACGTTCGACTTTCCTATACGTGCCTACCTTCTTTTAATTCTTAACTCAAATACACAGTTTTTAGCCTAACTATAGATACTTTTATATAGGTATAGTAACATAAAGTTATTTATACCGATTTATCTACCTCATCGTTGTTTTGCGTAACTATCCAGTTTAAATCTCGTTCCACGGCTAGAGAGAAAAAAATTCGCAACTGATTTGCGAACAAAAAGAGTTACTAAAAATGCTGGAGATTACTTGTTTTGTTTTCTTAATTCCTAATCTAGTTCTGTTTAGGGGGAAATGAAGCGAGACCAAGTGACATCGCTGGTTGGATGATTGACAATTCGCTTTTACTTTTCTCTTTCATCGCTGCCTTGAATCTTTTACCACTGTGCTTAGGTCGACTGGCAGAGAATGATTTTAGCACTATCTGTCTGTCTTTTGTTCCGTAACAATGAATAACAATAAATCGGGTATAATAAGCGTCTAAAAAAAAGCATATATTCATGATGTTAATTTATGAAAGTCGGAATTTGTTGGTCGTTTATAAACCATTTGAATGTTTCACACTCTGGGAGAGATTGGTCAGCAATACCCAAAGTATGGTCTATGACAAATTGTTACGCATAAAAATAGGCCCTTAAAAACAGTACAGTAAGTAAATAACTGATTGCATTATCCGTTATTCTCATCGTCTATGTCTTCTCTGCTCGTGATGCACCCTGCTCATCAATGAACGAGGCCATGGCGAAGGAGGTTCTGTTAGGCTAGTCTACTAGTTTTAATTCCAACGATGCATAGGGGTGTAAAAAAACGTGACAGGCATTCAAGAATGAGAGGAAATGGAATCAAAGGAATCAAACATTGATTATTTACTTCGTTTCGATAGATCCTATAGCTTCTAGGTTTTCTAATTTGTGTTTCGAAAGTTGTAGCGATAGTTTGAAAAATGTTTTTAGTTAGATATTTGTCTAAATCTTTAAGTGTTATGATTCAAAGTCTATTGCGTTATGTGTATTAACTTGTTTATATTGAGTATGTTATAGGCGAGTCTTCTCTTTCTCCAATAAACGGTATTAAACATTTTTCCTACTCTTAGTAAAGCAAAATAAACTCGACGTATCCCACCGAAACAGGCCAAGACAACTTGCTTAAAACATAATTATAGAATTATAAAACCTTTCCCGCTTATCGTACGTAATCTTTGAAATAAACTTTAAAAGCTATGTAGACCCTTGAAAACGTTTAATTATGTGAAATAACGCAGCTCTGATATAATAATGCTAATATTGTAATCGTTTCAAATTAATTACAACCACTTAAATGTTAATTCTCTAGGAGAAGCAAGTAGCAAGATAACGAACAAGTCGAGTTAGGTACGCACAGGGTAAGTATCGGAGTAATTACACCACTTTGAAATAATTACATCAAACGCTTTATACCAGCAAAAAAATGCAACGAGAAAATGTTAGTTTCCATTGATGTGCGCATCAGTCTATGTACACACGTCACGGTCAGAACACATGTAAACAATATAAGTGTGAGTAGCATTTGCGTGCATATATTTATTTTTTAGTAATCTCTATGTGCATGTTAACATTATTATATTTGTTCGAAAACATGTGAATGCTTTGAGACTACAAAATGTCACGACTCCCTGTTTTTGCTCAGAACAGCATTAATAGAAACTGTTTGTTTACTTGCAAAGGCGTAAGGTATGTAGTTTCTTATGCACATCTCAAGACATTCACTGACAGCATCCAGATGATTTGATTTCACTAGCGCATTTACAATCTGCATAGAAACTCGCGAGTATGATGAAATTCCAATGGAGGGAGATGAATCGCGCGCCCGTCTAACGAACAATACGGGCGTATACATACGGGCATCTAATTTATTAATGTCTTCAGGCATTTTTGATATTTTTCTATACACGAACACGAATGAATACGAAGAGATTCGATAGCCGATAGCCAATAATAAAATAGACGTAGTACATGCACTCATCGGCGGCCGATTACGTCATCAGACCGATACCTTTGCGCGGTGCTGACGGCAGGAAACCGGACCATCTGGACACCGTCACCATCATTACTACGGTACGCACGTAAACGTCAAAAGTCGCGTCCGCCGGAGTCACGTGGAACACTCCAAACGCCGCCATCGCATACCGATCTTTGTCAGCCAAGAGTTTAACACAGAACATGTTTAAACGTTAAGTACTAAACATATCACAACATAGAATTACACGCTACGACGCAGGCATTTGAAAACCTTTTGACATTTACGAACAACACGTTATCCGCGGCGCATCACAAAAGCTACACTGGTGTGAAAAATTACAATCGTAAACATAATTCCGCTATGGTAGCGCACTGGACAGCGTCGGCACATCATTATATCACATGTTTAAATAGACTATTTATTTAGTAAGCTCGTGTGCGAGGTGGAGACGACTTCGCAGCGAGCCGACTAGTAACTGCCGTATAATGTTGAATGGTCATACACTCGAGCGATCGTGATTCATCATCAATGTAGTGATTCATACATCTACATATATAGTTTAATTGTAGTTCCTTAAGCAACTTGTTGTGGAATTATAGGCGGGAACGCGGTCGTGACAATCATTGACGTCTTTTAATTCCAGAAATCGTTTGCGTACGAAGTCAATGACCAACTCGTAAGTAAACTAATGCGTAATATACATATATTTCCAAAGGGTAAAACAATATACGTATGTTATTACATAGCATATTTACTATTTGAAATGTTTTTAAAGCACACTTAACATTGTAGTGGTCGAACAGAAGTTTACCGGCATGTGACGTCATCGTATACCTGACGCTATCCTGACGAGTTTTGTGTCACGTGACCGACCGATTTTATGATTATTTTCAAGTTACCAATTCCATAATGATTTTTGAATTAATAACATATATACGAATATAACTAATACTGTTGAATTATAGTCTATTTTCAATAAATACACCCACTAACAATAAATCTACTAGGTTTGTGGTCCACCAACGTTTACAAAACTGACATTTCCTATGCTCTCCTTGAATTTCATGTTAAGATATCACTCCTTTGATTTAAGCTAGGCTATTTCTATTGCACAAAGTTGATACGAGGAATTAGGTATATTTACTTACATTTAAAGTCAGACTGCGCTTGACATCGAAATCACACGTGTTACAGAAACAAACGCTCCAATTACTATACGTGTTTAGGGTAACGAAGTAAAGCAAAGCATTTCAATACTTACGTAATTCTAGTGGTCATTATCCTTGTTATTCGCGGTTCGATGAACTTCAGGGTCGTGTAAGGTTGGGACGTTCTTTGGTTAGACCATTTATAGGTAAGAAGTAAGTTTAGGGCATTTGAATCGCTAAAACTGCCGGGACTTGCAAGGAAAGTGATTTTGAAGCCAGATTTTTTTTAACAGGAATTTATGCCGTAAGAGAGGTATTGGTTAACAGTAGTGCGTTGAGACCCCGCAAGCTCATTATACGCATTGAATACTTTGTGAGGATTTCGTCACTAGAAACTCCAATGCAGTATCACAACAATATCCATTTGTTTAGGGCATACTATTATAGTAGGTAATAATTCAGTGATCGATGAAAAGTGGTAGCTGAGCATTTAATAATGAAATTGCTTGTTACTTATTTTCCAGTTTTCAGCAGTTCATCAATATTGAAGACAAGAACACCACCGACCGCAAAACTGCAAGATAGCAGTTACCAACATCTTGCCTCAAAAACTGAAAACGTCTCACTGTTAATACTTTACTTGGTCAGTTACCTCAGGCAGCTTGGGCATCTTGTCAGTCTCGTGTGTATGCATGTCGTACTGGTGCGTGGAGCCGCGTCGTACGCTGAACCATCGCGCGAGTCGCCCGCCACCCTCGTCGTCGGGCGGCGGCGCTGGCGGCGACGGTGCGTTCCCACCGCTGCGCCACCGCTCGCATAGCTCGCGAGCGCGGCTTAGCGTGTTACGCAACTGACCGCTGCTCCTGGAACATTCGAGAAACCATTAGATTGGTCAGATGCATCTATTAGTTTGTGATTAATAGTTTGACGAGTGTAAATAACTTTTGGGAGTGTAACTAACATTGCTGAATGCTGAGCAGTATTTAACTGTACGATAGGAAACATGCATATTGGATTTATTCAAAACATAAAGATCTGCAAATGACTTTCTCGTACACGATTTTTACATCATAATAATAACTAAAATCTGTGTAATATTTGTAAAATTTTGTATTTACTACTGGTACTAATATACCGGCCCTTTTTGCTGGACATACCTAGAATATATCTTTACTATATTAAATATATATTTAAATACAATGTTAATGTACTTATTTCAACAGGAAGAAAATACTTCAAATCTATTAAATACTTCCAGAGCAGAAGCACACCGATAGTAATAGAAACAGCGATATCGTTTTTACAGATAGTTATTAATCCGATCGAAGGATTAATATAATTAAAATACAACTTTTTTAATAACCTCTGGGGCATTGTTTCTGTTGGCCGTGATTACGGAAAATCGAGCGGAAAACTGATTATGCACGATATTTGACCGTACCCGATACGGTATTGCTGGTATACCGACGCGAATAGCTAACAGTGAAAGCAATGTAACACCGCCTGTACAAATTGGTAATAGGTGTTATTTAATTACTGATATACCGATACAGTTATGTTACGTGTTGTGTCTATTAAATTTGAACATGAATACGTAGTTAGATTTAGTATAGAGTACCTACTCTATGTATCTTATATATTTATCGAACGTTAAAGGTATACAACTCTTTGGTCTCCACCAAATTCATTATTATTTAATTTTAAATGATATAATTACCATAAACCCATAATCCGTCTAAATCCTGAATCACAGAGTTTACATAGTCTGCCACGCTGATCAATATGTTAATGAAGTGGGTTGAAAAAAGAATTAAAACGAAATTAAAGAATGAACTAAACTAATACCTTGGCGTGGCTAACATGTGAAGTAGTGTGACATGTGTAACATGTGAACATGCGAACATAGTGTATCATGTGAACTAGTGGCCGCCCGCGACTTCGTCCGCGTGGAGGTCGGTTTCCCGTAGGAATGAGAAGTTTACCCGCGTTAAAAAGTACCCTATGTGTTATAATGATGTATAACCTATATTACTGTAAAGTTACATCCAAATCCATCCAGTAGTTTTTTCGTGAAAGAGACGGAAGCTTAAAAATGGAGTAACTTCTCCCGTTTTCCCAGCATTTCCCTTCACTGCTCTGCTCCTATTGATTGTAGCGTCATGAAAAGTATACTCTTGCAGCCAGCCAACCAAGCTCAGGAGTATGAAAAATAATTGTACCAAGTTTCGTGAAAATCCGTCGAGTAGTTTTTGTTTCTATAAAGGTTATACAGACAGACAGATAGACAAAAATTTTAATAATTGCACTTTTGGCATCAGTATCGATCCCTTATCACCACTATCATGATAGTTATTTTGGAAATATCTTTCATGTACAGAATTGCCCTCTCTACAGATTTATTATAAGTATAGATTAGTACTTAAGTCTCATACACAATGTACAAGTTATTCATATTTGAATTAAATTCTTGAACTTCAACTTAAAAATTATGGATTAGATCGATTATTAATTTAGGGCCTAAATGAATTAGTAATAAAATTCAATAGTCGATTAAAGTAAATAGTGCATATAAAATTATTTTATAGGGCACGAGTCTCTCCGCATCACTCACTGAGGAGTCCTATAGCGTACTGAACCATGCTGCAGTGCGGATTGATGGAGGGATTAGTGGCCAACCTGTCTCAGAAATTTTTATGCTGCCCGAAAGTGTTAAACTTCTATCTCCTGTAGCAACCTTGGCCGAGTCATCGCCAAGTATCGGTAACAGAATCACATTGACGACAATCACAATGCTAGTTAACACTGGTTCTATAAGCCTTTTTTGTAGTTACAAGTTATTTAAGTACAGGTTAGTATACATAATGACCAGTTAGTAGGCGATTTTGTATTTTGGAAACGAACCTATTATACTCGCTGTATTGGAGAAAATTTAAACAACGCCATACTGTTTTAAATGTTAAACGCCTGACACACAGTGATATTATACAGTTTATACAAAACGGACGAATATGTTTCACGGATACTAATGTTATTTACCTATATCAACAAGAAACATCTGCGTAAAAGGGTATATAAAGCGATGACGATGTTGAAAGTTCCATTTAACTCAACTACAGTAATAAGGTGTATGTTGTGGCATATACACATTATTTAAATTTGGGTTCTTTAACAAAATACATAGTTAACATGATTAAATCAAATATGTTTTTTATAATCGTCCTTTTTTTCGGTTTCTGTTCAATTTGCGGGGCGGTTGATAAGGTAAGAATAAACAATTGTTTCTAGAACCTGGTTTCAAAAAGGATAATGAAAAATTGTGATCGGTGTAAAATACCAATCCAATCATATGTCGATAGACCAAATTGTCGTAAAAAGTGACAGAACTCCATCCACTTTGTGATAGGGCTTAGCGTAAATGCGGTCATTATAATTACTATTGATCTTTCTCTGAGCCATGCCTGACTGAATACCACCTCGTCAATTAAGTCAGCTGTGACATGTGTGTCAAATGATTATATCTTCCAGTGGTATTACATTCATGTGATACTCTAGAGGGATTTCTTGTGCTCAGATATAGTCAAGTCAGAAAATAAATTATTTAGGAGGGTTCCTTAAGTCAAACACTTTTTGTTAGTAAGAAGTCACTGCCACGGTATTACCCTGTCACTTTGCACCATAACGAAATGTTGCAGTACTAAACATACTGATTAGGCGCGATCTAGCACAAATTACGCACCTTACAACCCAAAAACTGGTATGCTGATCTCTAGCAAACTTCAGGTATAGTAATATATTATAAAAATATTATTTATATTTCAGATCGAGCTTTATATATCTCCTAAGCTTGTGGAGGTAGTTAAAGAAAGCGGTGAAACTTGCGGCACCCAATACGGAATCGATGCAGATCAGGCATACGCCATTTTGGACTGGACTATATCAGACGATGAAGTCCACAAAGAATTTATGTACTGTACGTTGTTAAAATGTGGTTATATTGACGAAAATGCAAACTTTAACATCGAAGGAGCTTCGCAATATGTCCCCGTTAATGGCACACAGGCTGAGGCTGTACAGAGATATGAAGAGTGTGCTAAAATCAAAGAAGATAATGTCTACGATACTGCTTATGCATTGACTGCGTGTTACCACGACTATTTCGTATTGTCGTACACAAAAATTTAAAAATGAAGGAAATGTGATTTCTATTAGATACAATAAAATTTTAAGAAAAATATATTTTTTTATTTGTCTTTAATCTCAACATAGCTTGTAATCAAAAATGCTTTGACTCCATCGGAGGCCTTGTCACGTACAACTCCAGTTTTATTTGCCGTAGTATTTGAATACTTTTGTTCTACCTAATTAACGTAATAAAGTGCGGTTTCTATCATTTCCCGAGGTTTCATTTACAGTAATAGTTGTAATATGTTATATAATTTATCTTTGTATATTGTTTTGGAATTGGTTTAATATGAATAAACTGTATTACAAGGAGAATGCCAGACCGATGATTCTTAAGCTCAAATAATTTATTTCATGTACGTAATTATAAATATAGTTATGAACGTCAAATATTCCGTATCTACTACCGTTGGAAAAGAGAAAAAACTGTGAAAATACCGAACTAGCACACAGGAGTACCACAATTATTAAACTGACTGGCGCAGCTTTGCATATGCATTGACTGCATGTTACCACAGCTATTTCGTATTGTCGTACGAAAAAAATTAAGAATTGAGGAAATCTAACTTTTATAATCATACAAAATAATTTTAGTAAAAAAATTTTCAATCGTCGTTAAACTCAAAACAGTGTGAAACCAAAAATAATTCATTCCCATCAAAAGTCTTCTCACGTACAACTCGAGTTTTATTTACCGTAATGTTAGAGAACTTTTGTTCTACTTAATTAATGTAATTAAGTGAGCTTTCAGTCATTTCCCGAGGTTTCATTTATGGTATTAGATATAATTATATATAAAACATATGTAACTTACATAATTTTTTGTGGTACATTGTTTTGAAATTGAGTTTAATATGACTTAATTGTACTGCAAGACTGCCTCCTTACTGAAGCGTCTGCCAGATGTTCGGAGAACACAGAACTAAAGGTTTTAACACTGTTATATGGCAATTGACACCATAGGCCATCATGATCATAATTTAATACATCTCTTCTTTAAGATTATTATACCGAGCGTAATTTTATAATTCTTTTTTACGTATGTTGTGTTTTTTTTCTTTCATTCTCTAATAGCTAAATAGATCCTTGTTATCTAAAATAAATAAAATAAAATGAAAAAGCTATTTTTTTTCCCTCCGCCGCGTCTGTCTGTATGTCTGAACGCGCTAATTTAAAAAACTACCAAACAGATTTCATACGGCTTTTACTAATGGATGGAGTGATTCAAAAACTCAAGCTGTTTATGAAATTTCAACAAAAATGCTGCAAATTGCAAAATAATGTATTGTGGAAATGTTCCTCTATTATTCATTTTACAATACAATAAAGTTACTGATAGTATATACTATCACAGATATACATATATCTGTCTTTTGAGGATTGTCGCTTATAATTATTATATTGTTTAAAAAAATGATCACATATACTGTTTTAATTTAATTTTTATTTAATTTAATCCTTATCAAATTTAATACATTCGTTATCTTGAACATTTCATGCACATTATAATTGTCTTTTACACGATTCAAATTAACATGTTAGGAGTTTTCGCGAATTTAAAACTATCGCGCAACAAATAAATTCAAGCGATCACAAACTGACACGACATGCATGATGCGAAAATGAATGATATAATAATAAAAATATAATTTATCCTTATGTACCAACAAAAAATAAGATACATACGAAGCGATGCGAGGGCAGTAGCCGGTTTTTAATGTACTATCGGCCAAATTGATTCGTGACCCACCATATGCTTATTTTCCTCCAGCCATTCAAACGCAATTAGGTCGA
>DWJN01000921.1:0-20333 GCA_018248895.1 Carystus phorcus
CGAATTAAGCGTAACTCGAGTTAATTCGAATTACTAAATCGAGTTGACCCATCTCTAGTTAAGATTACTAGTGATCTCTACATGAAATCCGACTGACTAGAAACCACTCTCTTGCTTAAGTCAGTGGCCAAACTATTTATCATGTTGTAGCAGGAGTCTGAGAGTCAGTACTTTTGTTCCTCCTCCCATCTTTCTTAGCCAGTAACGCATCAGTAGTGCCTTTGGTGTTGTTAATATCCATGGGTGATGGAAGTCACTTACCATCAGTTAGCTCGTACGTTCGTTTGCCGTTTACATAAAAAGAAAGATTGGTCGATTTTGTAATTTCAATCGTTTAATTAACATTTAATCTTATGAAAGTAGTAAACAATGAAAAACAAACAATTAGGTATTGTGCAACTTAAACAAGACAATTAACAGAAATTAGTTCCTACCGTGAGTGATAATTACAGCAATCAAGGACATATCATTGCCGACTCGATCTGATGTCTTAATAGAGACATTGGGATTTCTCTTTATTCTTATTATTGCTTCGTATAAATACTTAATCTTAGAACAAAATTCAATTTTAACATTTTAAGTATGCATACACTTTCTGACCTTCCGCATGCCGTTATTGCATATTAATAATAATGCACGATATTCAAAGTCATATATCATTGACCTTCTTTGAATATACAAAAATTAAATACTTAATTTTACTAACTACACAATGTCACGCTAATCTTGAAGCCAGTTTACAAAGTTTTACAATCATTCAAAGATAATCACGCGCAATCAAATCGTAAGGACATTTGCTTCAACCCATTAATGGTCTACCACGGGCAAATCTCTCTTCATCACTTGAGGCCTAGAGCATACTCCACTAAGCTGCTCCAGTCCGAATTGGAAGGTAAATCGCCAACTCATGTTTCAGGAGTTTGTATGCCAACCGAAGGCCTCCGATGTGGCTTAACGTATCACCTTTATTTTTTGCTAATAAGAATTGGTTGGTAGAATATGATTTATAAGTATCTATTAGTCAAACCACGACCCTCGTGACGCAATGATCTTCATGCCGGACCGTCGTTCGAAGGGATTCGAAGGCCGAAATTTTAATGAGTGTCATACTCATGTGTCTTCAGTATGAGTGTGTAAGTTCTTGTCTTTGTGTTGTCCATGGCACCCACAGGAAGTCCTATGTGGCGCTATAAGTGTGTAGCGTATTACGTATAAAGTTATATTAATCGCATTTACAGTACCCAAACATTAAACACCTTCAAAAACAAACCAAAACTATTTGTAAACTAACGTTGTAATACACTTTACATACGACCCGATAAAACTTGTTCATCCGGATTCTAGTATAAAATGGAAATCGTGAAATATCTGGGTAAAGTTCAGTTTAGTTTCTTGCCCTAGTTTTGCCGATTGAACGGACATTTTTCATTTCGTGTACGTTGAGCATCACCCGTCACAGGTGTGGTGAGCCTTAAGCCAACGTTTCCAGCGGAATTTGTATTTTTAGAAAAGGGATATACCGATATTGCGACATCGGAATATTCGAATCGACTCTCATTCCACGGATATTAACCGCTGATGTTGAATATCGTTTCCTGTAACGTTCATAGATTTAAAAGGAAACGTTTCATTGCAATTTTATTACTATTTCAACGCAAACAAACAAATAAAACTTCTGTAACTGTGCAGGGCTCGTATAGTTAAATTCATTTATGTAATTATAATGTGTATATGATAAATCTTTAATACGTTAATATCTTTTTTGTATATACTAATATAAAATCTTAGCTTTTTAAATTCAATATTCCACCTATACCTAAATATAAATTTTAAACTGACTTAAAAAATAAAAAGAAGCGACATCTGACGAGCAGTTTTTGAATTATCGTTAATAATGCGCATTTACTTGATGCGTATTTAATTGAAATGTTTTTTCGTTTTTCCATTGACAAAGCGATCATAACATAACATCACGCCAACATAATAGAAGGAAAAACTAAAAACGGAGGAATAAAAAAGTCTTAACAAAAATATCAAACTGTCTTATCTAACAAAAAAGTCAACTAATCTAGAGTCTAGATCAAAGACAACTTCTTCCTAAACAGTTTCCCTCATCAAATCATTTTATTATTTTTGAAGGTGTTTTAACTTTTTTGTTAAGTTTTTTATTTACGTCTACGTATGTCCTCTACCTTAAGGTTATTTGGTAGAGATCGCTACCGAGTGATAAGACCACCTATTGTATTCGTGTTGTTTCTTTTCTGTATATATTTACCTCTACTTAGAAATTAGTATTTTATTATGTATACGTTAATTTTTATTTTTATTCACAGGTCCTATTTACGATAGGTAAGACGTCCAAGCGACGTATAAACGCTTGCCACTATATAATCGCCTTTTCTCATCGTATCGCTGCGCATATGACCGCCTACGCATAGTGTTTTCTATACGTTTAATGCAAAATACAAAGTTACTCAAGTACGTCTCTAAGAACTTTACATTTAAACTTAAAACCTAGTCATAAATATAAGATGCCGCCCTTCCCTATAATCAAAATTAAGTCATTAATATTATCTATCCGTAATGCCACCTGGCTACTCAGCTATCCTCTTACTTACTCTTCTTTTACTGCGGCTTGAGAGCCAATACTATCTTTCTTTCTTCTTCTCTTTTTGGACTGACTTTTGATGCTTTTTATGTTGCTGATGTCCATGAGCGGCGTTAACTACTTACCATATCATGACTCGTTCTTTTGTCGGTTAAATCTTCTTCTTTATATATAAAAATGAACGTTTGTCTGTATGTCCTATATTCTGAAATGGTAAAAGCTGCTTCTAAGCATCGATGTCTTCAGCAAATTTGTGCAGAATTCACTGACAAATGTTTTGCTATCAAAATTATATCGATCGGATACATGTTTTGTCTGTTTGTGTCTTTGTCCATATGTTTGTGCACGTTAATCTCAGAAATAGAATCTTATCCGATTTGAAAGCAGTTTTCAGGATTATAATTGCAATGGGCTTCATTTAACATTTAGTGTAGTTTTATCATTTATATCGGCTATATATGTTGCAGAACGTCTGCTGGGTCAACTTGTATTTACATAAAAAGGACGTATTCAACAAACTTCCTATCAAAATGCGTGACGCGTACATGTGCTCAATCTCAAAAAATTCTTAGTAATGATAAAAATTCAAGTCTACGTAATCCTTGCATGTATTAAAATAGGGAAGGTCGAAATGTCGGCGCCAGGGCTGGCGCCGTGGCGTCGTTCGCTCGAATAGGAATGTCGACTTAGCAATTGCAGGGAGTTATAGATACTGGTTATGATATACATAACAAAGATAATACCATATACGTAACACTTAAATGCTGTCATTTACACGCCGCTTAAATTTTTTTTGATCCCATGTAATGATGGCAAAATATATTATACGAGCTTTTGCCCGCGGCTTCGCTCACGTTAAGAAACTTCACATCTCCTATTTTATCCCCTTGGGCGTAGAATTGATCAAACTCCTTTCTTAGCGGATGCTTACGTCATAACATCTACCTTCATGCCAAATTTCAGCCTGATCCGTCCAGTGGTTTGGGTTGTGGGCTGTGCGTTGATAGATCACTTTGTCAGTCAGTCAGTCACCTTTCAGTTATATATATTTAGATACTTTAAGGTAAGATGACACAAGAGCATGATTGAACAAAAGTTTACATTAAAATGATTTGGATGACAATTACATTACCAATAAACAAAAATAAGACACACTTATTGAAGATGACTTCACTAAATAAATGTTCAGATATAACTTTCTGAATATAAATATACAAATAACGCCACACACTCATAGCCCTACACTAGGATGGTATCCTATCCTATCCTCATAGCCCCACACCATGATACCCCATGTCATGGATGTCATGGACATCACAGTAAGACAATTACACACACCAAGACCAAGAACAGAAAAATAAACTCATCATTTAAATTTCGGCCTCACTGGGAATCAAACCCAGGACCCTCAGAGCTGTGGTCCAGCTTGGTGACTATTACGCCATGCTGGTTGTCAAATATAAAAATGATAATATAGTACTATTATGATATATGGTAAATGATAAACCGATAGGTTTAATGGAAAGTTGCTTGGTTTGCAGAAGTTTGTATTTTGAGAATAATTGCTTAGTAACGGGCTATAAGTAAAACCTAGAATCAAGAAGCTACCTGAAATACAGATTAAGATGTTACAACTTCTATGAGTGATTATTTTTGTATTTTTTTTTATATACTTAGTAGTATATTTTATAACCAACTTCATAAAGTGTATCCACAGTAGTATGAATGAAATGAAGAAAAAAGTTATATAATTACTTCTCAAAGATTATCTTGAATTTAAGGTATACATTCTGTAACAAAATACACAATAATACAAATATTTAGTAAATTATATTATATTGGTTTTTACACACCTCCCTTTCTATACTGGATTTATTTCATATTTATGTGACTGAACCCCCTGCGAAGCTTCGTGGAAACAATAATGTTATTAACCATAGCAAGTTACGAAGAAATAATATATTTTTTACATGGCATATATGTATATAGAAAAAATATATTTCCTAAATTAGAACGAATGAACTGACCTAGCTAAAATAAAAATATACATATAAGACTGATTAAATATCAATATTTTATATAAATACTTGGTTCTGTGCTGACGTTTTTCATAAAAATTTCAACAAAACATTATTTTATACCCATAGGTAAAAATCTAAATTATGTATACAAGGGCGAGAATAAATAAAGAAATATACCATAGATCGTTTAAGTCTAAACACAATTCCTTTCCTAGAGAAATAAAATTAAAAAAAAATTTACTCACTCGTTCATCAAACAGCTTGTTGGCCGGTAAGCAAGGTGTTGGTGAAGTTATCAGCTGGACGCGTATTATTGCTCTACAATATGTTAATACAACCCTTTCAAAACAGAATAATGCTTCAAACTCAAGTCAGGATAAAAAAATATCTAAATATACTTTAAAAAACTAAGCAAGCACTTAGAAATCCACTTTAATTTACAAAAAATATCTGTAATTCAATAACAGTATTGAGAATTTGTGATTTACTTAGTTCTTCAACCACAGAGAAACTAGAGATGGGTCAACTCGATTTAGTAATTCGAATTAACTCGAGTTACGCTTAATTCGAGTTAATTCGAGTAGGATTCTCGCTAACTCGAGTTTTTTCTTGATATACATCAAGTGAAGACTACAGCAATGCAGCGCAATTTACGCGTTTCATTTATTATGCGCGCATCTTGTGTTTGCACCTATTTCTTAGTCTTATTGAAAGACCGAATACTATACATGCTAATACATGATATAATGCGATTCGAGTACATCAACCGAATGATACCGTAGATAGTACGTACCTAATTTGTTGATCATATAAAGCGATACTCAACCATTCAATGGTCACTAGCGGTCACAATAGTATTGTACAGATTTTAGGTTACATTTAAATTAGGCAATTTTTAACTGGTTATTGTTTTTACTATTTTTAAAATATTGTAAAGGTCGGAGTCAAAAAGAATTTGCCTATAAATGGATGAAATATATAAAAAGTAAGCATTACCTTTAATCCAAACGAAAAAGAAGAATGAATTTTAAGTTAATAAAAATACACTCATCCTTTTTACAACAATAATAAAAAAATTTACTAATTATTTCGGTAAAGAGTACCCTATGTATATACTAATGTTTAAACTATAACCCTTCAAAGTTCCCTCAAATTCCGCCCAGTAATTATTGCCGCAAGGAGTATTGTTAGTTAATTTTTAATATTATTTTTGGGTGTTATTTACTTTTTTATATCTAATCATTAATTTCGTACATATTACGTGATAATTAATGTATTAACTAATTTAAATTAAAAAAAATACTAAATGTTACGTGAGGCTCATTACAATATAATCATGAAAACTGCATTCAAATCGGATAAGCCGTTTCTTAAATTAGCTTGCCCAAATATACAGACAATTATACATTATGAATGTTTAAATATATTTGCCACGTACAGACAGCGATCAGTGACAGTTATATTATATATACATACAGATTATAAAGTATCGTAAGATCTGTGAATTGAACAATAACTTTCTTGTTAAATTCCACGCGGAATAAGTCGCAGGTACAACTAGTAATAATATAAAGTTTGATAACACATGTGCAAATTTGTAAGTAAATCGGACAGTTAAGAGTAAATTTTCCAAACGTGGAAAATTTTCACTCTATTATTCAGAAACAACAATTTTCCAAAATAATGGAAAAATATTTTTTACTTTACAAATTTCATTGAAAGAAGCTAATTTCATTGCATTCGACATTGCAGACAAATTTATGAAACATATAGGAAAAAAAAGTCTTTCTTTTCTTTTTCTTCCGGATTTTTTGTCTTGCTAATTCGAGTTCCGTAACTCGAGTTCAATTCGAGTTATATGAATTTCGACTCGAATTAACTCGAGTCATGTTTATCTCGAGTTGGCCCATCTCTAATCTTAATATATATAAATTACGTGTCACGGTGTTTGTCCGCGATGGACTCCTAAACTACTTAACCATATTTAAATCATTTTTTGCACACTCTATTCAGTTTGATCCAACTTGAAAGATAGCATAGCTTACATCTGAATTTATAGTCGCAATATTATTTTATTGCAAAATGTTTGTTTAAAAGAAACAAAGAATTAGATCCATAAGATTCTAACCGATGGCGGAATAAGTCTGCTAAATTGAGTACCTACGAGTATGTAAACCTTAGTCACAGCAACGCGTGGCCGGATCTGCTAGTAATATATGATTTAATTGATTATATAATCCTTACGTGAAGACTTCCTATTAAGTGGTTCCGGCTTCAGTCGCCTCTTACGATATTCTGGTTTGCCCGTATGATATTGGGGTCAGTATTATAGATCTAGGCCGCCCCAGTACTCTTAACTGATAAGACACTTCGTTTAAAAATATTTGTCATCAACTTTGATATATAGGAGAGACTTCAAATTTAGAAGCGGTTATACTTTTTTTTCATATACGTGATAATGTGTCTCGTGTAATCGTCATAGGTGGTCAATGGACGGATTGGTACATAGTAATTAATAGATCGTTTTATTCGAAGTGTTCTAAGAAGTGGACGCATACGGTTACACGCACATGCATTTAGGTGTTCGGAACGAACGGTATCGCGAGTCCTCTTCTAATTAAAGCAAATGATTCACTACGCAGTATTATCTCTCTATACACGTTCATTATAATTTCTCGATTTTCGTACTCTTTTACCAATAGCTGTTACAATATAGTGAAAATAAGAGGATATTGGTGTGTAGAGAATACATCAATAAATTGCTGGCGTATGCAAAATCGTCACCCTGCAAAACTCATAATGTAATTATGATTACACGACCAAATTTACATATTGTTGGATGTTTTTACCTCAAAATTTCCACGGTATAATGTCATGTGTGTTTAATGTACGGAATTACGAATTAATTGCTCCTAGAAGTACGAGTACAAGTGACATTTTAAACCCTTTTGGGTATAATCAAAACGTCACGGAAAAAATGAATTACAACCAACAAATTTTCAGTTACGACATTTCAGTGAGCACTTAAAAACCAAATTTATAGCAGTGTAATGGGGGTTATCTTCCTCGGTCCCGCGTTATGGTGACCTATTTCCTTCCAAAGCGTAATCTGTACATTAATGTCTGAAAATAAATGATCCTAGCACGAACGTTTGCTACGGATTGTTTGCTCAATACTGTCGTGTTAACGAAACAAATCGACCATGAGTTGTCATTGTTTTTTAATTCCAAAAACGTTTTGGTAAGATGGGATTATGTATGGAATAGGAAATTCGGTTTATTGAGCGATGAAATCGATTTGTCGAAAGATATGTGAATTTTAATTATCGTGGATTATACATGTTATATAACAAGAAACCGTAGTAATAGTACTTACCGGTAAATTTATAACATGTATTTATTATTTATAGTTTAATATATTTTCTTATTTACATGTCAGCCGATTAGTGCAAAACAATACATCAATGATAACCTTATCTGATTTGATGAAACCATTTCTGAGGTAATAGGAATAATAGGAGAGACAAACAGACAAATCAACAAATAAGCATTGCTTTTGAATCTATTGCGATTAGTTTATCGTTAGCATTATCATTTTTAATCTTTTAATTCTCTAAGAGAACCTATTATTGAAATGTTTCGGATAATAATATAATTAATTATTACGTTACCCAAAATGTCGATAGATAATGCCCTATTGGGAATGTTGTTAGTAGATTCCATTTATTAAACCCTTATCCGTGTCTAAGGCAGAGAAAATACACTTTCTCACGTGTAATGGGCCATCGACAGAATTAGCTGGCGTTTACACAGTAACGGCGCTAAGACTAGACGTATGGCATGACGGTATAGTTTGTTAAGCAATTTATAGAGCTCATTGGGGCTTGGTACTCTTATTCCCAGTCGACAAATATAGATTTCTTAATGCTCAAAAATACTGTATGTACCACACAATTTATTACTTCAAAAGAAACTGTTAACAAGTTGTGAGAAATGTTTATGTTGCTTCTATTTTTGATGAGTGGTTTGAAATTGTTATCCTTTTCAGCTTGCAACTGAAGTTTTGGTATATGGATTCTGTGATGTGATGCTTGGGAATTTGTATGTTTTCATATTCAAATACTTGTAAAACACTAAGAACAAATTGTTTTTATTTGAATCTAATTTCTCTATATTTTGAACCCATGATACAGGTAAGAAAAATGAGGCAAAACAAGATGACGTTGTAATCGAAACCAGAAATTAGTTATAATTAGATTTCTGACTTATAATTAGAAACTGTACATTGTATATAGAAATAAAGATTTTCATATTTTTAATGACACAAACAAGATTGTCAATAAACGCGAAAAATATTTTGTGGTCATGTTTGGTTGTCTCCTCTTTATCTAATTACTATGTTTCAATACTCAAAATATCAAGTTTCTTAAACTAGTTCCGTGTATTGATTGCTCATATTAACTCGCCCTTTTGTTACAAATAACTCTACATCTTTATCAAAAAAACCTTGCAGAAGACCCTGTAACGAGTCTATTTATAAGTCAGGAGTCACAGTTACTTATTACCTGTAAGTTCCTAATATATCGTTATGGAGCAACGACCGAGAAGTTGAACGGTGAGGTAGCTATATCGTCCTCATCTATTATGCATTTGGAGGGCTCCAATCGCAGGCCAGGAGAGTGAACGAAAATCGTTACCTTCTGTTGGAAGTGGAACAGGAGGATAATTTTAGATGGCGGAGCGTGAAACTGGTTTGATTAAAAATCAATGCAAAGACACCAGAATAGCCCAGATAACGCCCGCGGCTGACGCTGAAATAAAACCGATTATAGACTATTAACCAAGATTAGTAGTATAAGTAAAAGTCCTAAATACACGTATTATTCTTAATTAACAGAGTAAGATGGGAGAAAAACTATTAAGCGATATAATTTTTTAATATGGGATCATCAACAAGAGAGTAAATCTTGTAATCTTATCATATTAAAAGAAAACTGAAACCTTCTATTTGCTGTACTTCCATCATATTTTTGTAAAAATTTGTTAAAATTTGCTAAAATTTGTTAAAATAAGACTTGTTTTAGTAAATAATGCTTGTTAGGTTGAAATAGTAATAAACCACAAGAACAATGCGAAGTCTCATGAAGATAACACAAAGTAAAAAATACATCACGAATTTCGAAGTCGAGGTTTCCTAGTTGCCTAGTTAGCTCGTTTACTCACATAATATTAGATTCACAACAGAATTGGATACTGAATTGACAATCGATACAATAAATATGTGGGTGGAAGTAGTCTCAGTAGAATCGTTCATGGGTTTTGCTTAGTTGCGCACACATACAAGTAGGTAAAGTGAAATTTATAAACGAGAATTACTTATCTCTTAGATTCTATAAGGGAAAGATCTTGAGAAAATTTATGATGTGCCAATTCTCCATAATGTTGCTGCAAAATTCGCTAAATAATTATTAATTTACAAGTTTGATTGCCTATCGTTTTCTCTAACTCATAAAGAGGGAAATGATGAATAGTGGAATACAAAATGTTAATTAACAATCTTGTGTGGTTTTCATAAATTTCATTAATCGTGATGAAATCTGATATAATTGAACAAGTCTTACTGATAGTACAGGTATAATGCAATCTGAAAAGACATTATCTTAGTATCCAATCACTTAACCAAAGTGCGATATCCGTAATAGATTAAATCTTAGGATAGACTTCAATGTAATAAGAAAGCCGCAGTTGACAATACCTCAACGCCAACGTTAAAGGACCGCGTGGGTAGACTCGTCGAACAAGTAATTGTAATATCTAATGATGGAGCTTACTTCCTCGGGAACAGATCTGAAGTTTCATTGTTCTTTTTAGTTAGGTTGTCATAATGACGTATTATTCTTTGACTAAGACCACTCCTTAAAATCACCGTGTCACTAAACTTTGTTTCCAAATAATCTGTTAAAATCTTAAAACTAAAAATTCTGTTCAATATCAACTTTCGTAATATTTTGTCCATTCCGTAATATTGATTAAAAACTTTATTGCTTTCAAACGATTATTCCTTGCAGTGAATTAGATTTCTTCCTTTTCCTGTTATACATTTTCAATAGTAACAGTAACAGTTATCAACTGGATACAAAATCTGTAAGCGGTTCACTGCATCTTACTTCACTGGCTCGCATTCATTAGCCAGAAAAGGAACGTTGACGACTCAAGCCATATTGGACGTCCTGAGAACTTCGTATCTTACGTGATAAATTGACGTCTGCATTATTCTTCGTTTTATGCTCTCCTCAGTTTAATTAAAGAGATTATGAAACCACTGAACTGGTTGAGACGAATTTAAAAAAGGACGGTAGGTACTCATGACGGACTTATTTTTCAGAACACCAAAGATATTTTAAACTTTCATATTTAAAATCACGACATTTCTCGTCAAGTAAGGGAAAGTGTGAACCATGTCGTGTGTAGAATTATTTTGTATACTTTTGTTCCAAATGCGTTCGGAGCAGAATATGGAGCTCGCTGTCTGCTTCAGCATCGGAAATATAACCGGAGCGCCGGAAACAATCGGAACGTTGGGCGTTACTGCGAAATTGGGGCTATGGAGTTGTTTTCCTTGTATGTAGTGTAGTGTGAAATAGGACGACAGCTGTAATATAACTATAACCGGTATATTTTTTTATTTTGAAGCCATTTAAGGAGAAAGTAAAGACAAATTCGCCGAAAGATCATTTCAAAGTTGTCATATGATTGATATGATACACAGCAGATTATAGAAAAAAATATGGATATTTTTAAAAAACATAATGCATTATTCAAAGCTTTTTTCATTGTGTATCTTTTTCAAATATTCATTCATGTGTATGAACCCTTTAAGTGGTATTTAATACATTAGCTAAAACTTGTTTGTTTGGTCACAGAATCTAGTTACTTTTATTGGACTTAAATAACCAATTCTTGTTTAGAATTAGAGTAATTGTTTAGGTAAACGTGTTTTCTAGAATACCGTTACGGGTCGAAGACCTCATAATTAGTTGTAATACAGCTTAGCAACAGATTGATTAAAAAGTGAATTAATGTACTCTTTAGGGGTGACCGACTCCGAATGTAGGCTCCTATTGTTCTTGCTAACGGCGGCTGTGTGGCGGTCGTCGAGCGGAACTCAAAGATAAACTCAACGGGTCATTTACACCAAATATTTGATCGAATTTTAAACTGTTTCTTGTCTGTGATCCAATTACTCGCGTTTCAATAGTGACTAATAGATTACATTACAGTAGAAGGCGATTGGTGATGATGTTCAAGAATATATCCGTACCTACCAGGTGTGAATAAGTTGATAGGTCGACTGACATATATATATTTTTTAATGCTTAGTAGGCATTAGGAATTTTTATTCATAGTGATCTGAAAACTCAAAACAAATTAATACACATTCAAGTAAACAAAAATAATAAGAACAATAAAAATAAAAGTGATTAATTGATATATTTATTTTTTTATGTCAATTCAATTCAATTTATTTATTTGCGTAAATAAGGTTACAAAGGTTGGTCAGTAGGTACAATATAAAAGTCCTCTTATTTTACCATGTCGGCATGCAAAAACAAAAATTAACATTAGTAACATTTATAGATTTAAATAATTAGAATATCATGAATTAATTGTCCAAATTTTAAAATTATAAATATGAAAAATAAATAATTAATAAAATCCTTAGTATCTCATCAAACTTAAAATCTACATGCAATAATCGTTGTAATTTTTTTACGTTTAAACGGTTTATTTGGAACAAGGCAATTATTTTGTTTTTTGTGTAATCCGCACACCCTTGGTTGGGTTGCATAATGTCGTAGGTATTTCTAATTTGTAGTATTGTTGTGTTAGGGCGAGGGCGAGGACGGGTCGCAGGCGCTGCCGCCGCAGCTGGTGGCGGCCGCCATCCGCGAGAAGCTGCAGCTGGACGACGACAACGACCAGGACATATTAGGTAACTATATACATATAACTATGTATATATGGAAAAATACGAAGCACTCGTAGCCCGGCGGCTCGCGTCGATCCTATGCGATCGACGGAGAAGCAACTGCGTGCGCGGTCGGTACCTGGATGGGTGACCGTTAGTAGTAAAAAATTCTTGAGAGCTTCGGTGTTTCGGAGGGCACCTTAAGCCGTCGGTCCCCGTTGCTATAAATATACCAGTCGTCAAGCCATGTCGGAGGCCTTTGGGCGATTTAAAAACATCCGACACTTAGCCACTAAACCTTCCACCAACCCGCCCTGGAGCCGCGTGGTGGAGTATGCTCTAGACCTCCTCAGTGTCGAGGAGAGACCTGTGCGCAGTTGTGGGCCATTGGTGGGTTGAAGGAATATGGACAAACTAATCTATAATCCGTTAAGAATAACGTCACAAAGGTTAGAAGCAGACTCGGGCACTCCCATACGTCAAGCAAATTCGATCGTTAAGCTGACAATGCACATTGCGATTGACACGTGTAACGTGTCTCTAAATTCTAATTGTATTTAGAATATAATAGAATAGAAACACGTTTCACTAATGTACATAATAGTAACAATAATAAATATAAACAGATATATAACTATGCCACTCTGGCGGAAACCGGTCGGTCGCACTCAGAGTTACGGTGCGGTGTCTGTAGCCATGCCTGCTGGCATTTTGTATTTGATATATAATGTTGTGATTGACTGTGTGGGTAATAATGAATCGTGGTCACATTGTAGACCAGCACGTGTCGCGCGTGTGGTCGGAGCGCACGCCGGGCGCGTCCCCGCCGGGCGGGCGGCGAGCGCGCGCCCGTCACGGGACGCACGGGCACGGGCACGGCCACGGCCACGGGCGGCGCGCGCCCTCCGCGCTCTCCGCCGACTCGGGCCACTTCGACGCGCCGCCGGACGCGCCGCTCCATCCGCACTCCTTGACCCGCCGGTAAGTTCAATTATCTGTCTTAGGATTAGATTAAAACAATATTTTTTGTCGTATTAAAATTAAAAATATCGTGTTTTAGTTTTGTAAAATTGATATAGCTTAGTAACTGACAGGACTGATTTTAGATGTGGCTGTTATGGTAACGAAATTTTATTCCAACACTTATGAAACATTCATAGTATACTATTAGCAATACCTATTGAATATAACGTTTCCGGCTTTACTCATTTCATTTATTCGAATTTGCCCGACTAGTTATGGACCTGTCCAAGGTCTTTTCTCGAGGACCGCCCGCGAGGGCGATGCGCTATCAAGTCGCTTATCCTAACAAAGCTAAGTTATATAAACAGTAAAGTACCGATTGGTGGTCTGTTTGCAGATCGTCGTCGAAGAAGACTGTGACGGAGCTGACGGACAGCGGCGTGTCGGTGGTGTCGGAGGCGAGCACGGAGCCCCGCCTGCTGCAGTGGGTGGCGGAGTCCGAGCGGCTGCGGGCCTCCTCCGCCGAGCGCCGCGACAAGCTGTCCGCGCGCGCACGGTACGACAACACGATCCTTCATCGATTTGTGTTATTCATCGATGAACACCTTATACTTGTAAATGATAGTTTGTGCTTTAAAACTTTGAAGCACGTCCGTAGGATCGAGGTTTGAATACTAGAAACACTTTGAAGTTAAATAATTTCGTATATTACTACAAAGGATATATAGTTAAGAGTTATCTGTAATGTTCTCGAGGGTCTCTATGTTTACCAAAGTTTAGAGGTACAGAGGCAACCTTAATTCCAAAAGCATTCTCTCGCAATAAATTTTCAGGAGGTGAGACAAGTCGATGCATATATTTTAGAAAAGATAAAGAAACAAAAAAGACTTATAAAGTAGATGTACTATTTTATTATATAGACGTTGGTGTATTAAATGAAGTTACCATTGATATTTTGTTGTCAGCGGCGGCGGCGGCAGCAAGTCGAGCAGCACGAGCGGTGGGGGCGAGCCCGCGCACACCGTGGTGGTGGTCAACTTCCTGGACGAGAGCGTGCCCTACCGGTTCAAGCTGCCGGCCGCGCCGCTCACCCTGCGCGTCTTCAAGGACTACCTGCCCTGGAAGGGAAACTATAGGTGAGTTACACTGGCAGTGACGGTGGGGGTGGCGAGCTGCCGTATAAAATTCTAGTACAATACGCATTTTGAAAGATAGACAGCTGAGTTAAAAAAAATGGCAGCGATGTGATCAGTCAGGTAGGTGGAAGTTGAACCAGTATGAACTATTTGTAGAGTCCTTGCTTGACTACTACACTCCTTGTCTGATATAACTTGATATATATTGACATTGATTAACTGTATTGATTTGATAAACTTGATTAATTGAAATGATACTAATCGGATATGGTATACGTTATATTTAACTGATTGATAATAAATTTAATAAGTGCTAAATGAGTGAGCACGCGCGATCTACTTGCTATGACCGTGTACCACGTGCCACTAAACTTATAAAATGATATTAATCAAAATAATCGCGCGGCTCAAGTAAATTGTCGACGCAGCGTTATGTACGAGTTGGCTCGTACACTATCCTTGTTATGTTGACAAACGCGACAATGCAAGGCGTCACGACGCGATTGAACTTGACGCGAAAATATCAAATAGTCGTTGCATGCATTCGTGTCCTCTGTTGTCGCTTTAATCAGTATGGTTAGTAATATGGTCATATTGTGTAGCATTACATCGCGTAGCGTTGCCTCATGTCTCTTACCTAGGACAATGGGTTATCTTTTCAAAAAATGTGTGTATAAAAAATATTCATGTTCTTATTTAATGCTCCAAGTCTATTTTAAATATTCTAATTCAAGTCTAGTTCAAATTAGTATTAGTTAAGTAAAACTGTGTGCACCGTTTTCAGATATTTCTTCAAAACGGAGTGCGCGGATCTGGACAACACGGTGATCCAGGAGGAGGTGAGCGGCGACGGGGACACGCTGCCCATGTTCGAGGGCAAGGTCATGGCGCGCGTCAAGAGCATCGAGTAACTGCCGCCCACTGCTGCCCACTGCTACCCACCGCCGGAGACTTACATCACTAGGCTCAAATATTCGTTACCAGTCCACTGGAGCCATCGCTGGAAATGTGCCCTTCGAGGCACAGGAGCGCTCATAAAGTATTAGCACTCATTCAACTTGCGAATGCGAAATTAACATAATGATTCCTTTATATACGATACGATTAAAATCTTTAGCAACAACGGTAAAGAAACCATACCGAGACTAAACTACATAAAAGGTTGTTTTGGTGATATTGTAAAATACGCATTTACGGCTCCTACAGACTTCCATACGCTTATGGATTTAAAACGAACACTAATCTTTATATGGTTTCTCGACTATTGAATATGGTTGTACACCTTACCGACTGTATGGCTCGCTCAGTCTGGAATGTCCTTTAACAAATTTTTATATAACCTTACACCTTCTACAATAATGCCTATAGGTGACTGCTGGAAGGTTTATTTAAATACATATTTTGCTGGATCGTCGTAAGCGTGTTTGATATACTTTGAGTAATAAATAATTTATCAATATCGGTGTGGGATATCGATACAACTTGCGAGGACCTTGTGACATTAGATATTCGAGTTCTAAATATGTTCAAAGTAACATCAAAATCCAATGCCATCGACATATTACATATATGAAACCTACCAGCCGTCGCCTTTAGCGTTTGGTTTTAAATATATTTAATTGACATATTAGTGTGGGAACATTTCTTACTCGGCGAACCATACAAGTGGAAACGATTGAGTAGTCTTACGAGTTGATCGATTTGAGCCCTATCTCCGAGCAGCAAGGTAGCTATTGCAGCGGCGCAGTGAGACGGAGACGTCGCGTCGCCCTCGTCGCCCTGTCTGTCGTTAACGTTAGATCCCAGTGTCTCGATAGTGAAATGATTCTTGAAGTTGTGTTGAAGATATGGCTAATAAATATTCCAATGATTATTTAAACGGGTGACCCATTAACAATTTATTGTTTTATATATATCGGTCAATAAGATCAATTAGACATTTATTTTTGTAATCGAATTGTTATTCGTTAACGCTTCAATAATTTTTTCACTGTCGACCAAGCGAGCTTCGCCCGTACATAGATTAGGTTACTATTACCTAGTGGTAAGCGATGGACTTTTCTATTTGTAATATTTGAATTTCGCTCTATACATATTGCTGTAAATAATAGATGATATTTTTATATTTCAAACGTTAGTGGTATAAGCCGAATCCGTGTCGTGACTTGTATAATTTCGTTTCCGCTACCCCGTCGGCACTTCCAATGACTGATAAAAATAGTAAAAAATGTAATTAATAATAGACAATATCCAGTTATAAAATCCAGTTGACTTAATACCCGTGTTTCTATGTTCCTATTTTTAAACATATTCTTTCGATAAACGGCCACCAATTAGAAATATCGACATCGCCATACACCTGTGTGGAACGCTGTACACTTTAGATTTAGTGACTCAAATGTAACATTAATTTTTACTTAAATTGACATTTAAATTTGCATTTAACTACTTTTAACGATGTTTTCTACAGTGTAAAGCTTTTTACAGGGGCTCGACTCGACCGGTTGAATAATATTTTATGATACGAAATGTATGCCGTGTTAAATATTTTTTTCGTATTTTAAAATATTATTGCACCGCGATTTATAATCCTTGCCGTTGTGTTAACTGTGATTGTAAACCACCAATCGACACCAGCTGCCGTTGTTGTTACACGCAACTTTGTTAAGTGATCTTTTCATTAAAATCCTAATTTATCGTTTATTTCAATAGCTTTATAAATATGTGTAAATGTACTTGATGTCGAAGTATGTCGTAACGTTGTATAAAGTGTGTAAGGCGTATATAGCGGCGCGGCACAGACAGGGCGGCCCCTAGGTATATTGTAAATTATTTATTTAATTACGTTAGGACTGTTAGGAGTAATCGCAGTAAGTATAAACGACGGACAATGTAAATTAAAATTGGGTTCCTCAACGACTCTTAGCTTTTTTATTTTTAATATTTTTTTTTACTCGGAGCTAGTTGAGTACGCTTACTACTGTACGATATTTTTTTAAAGTAATTTTTTATTACGGTATGCGAGAATTTTGTTTCTAATATTCCTAGTGTTACTTGAATGACTGCTTAGTTTGTATATTTTTTAAATTAATAACTTAGATGTAATGTGACGTGTTCTGTTCAAATAATTATGTCTTCGTTAAGAGTGATGGTTTTTTAATTATATTTGATCAATTGTTGACATGAAATTATAGATTCGATTGAGCCGATACCGGTCGTTGCGGTCAAGTAACAAGTTATTAGATGTATGACATCGAAATCAATGAAAATTGCCATTTTTTGTAATACCAACGTGTTAGTATCTAACATCAACTTTATCATTTAGTTTACAATCAACGAACAGTATCGTCTCCGTCCAATCGTATGTTGAATCCAAATTTGTGTATTATTATGAAAAAATCTTCCAATGCATGATGGGATCTCAATCAAATATCACCAATAAAGTTTAATCTAATGAAATAATTTTATATTAAGTGGACAGTAAATATGATTTCCGTTCTGCAGCTGTGAATAGGTCTACTTAGCGAAATAGAATAAGTTTCTGTTTTGTTATCCGCCAGTCATTGTATATATCGGCCGGCGCCGCCGCGCCGCGTGCTGCTCGCGGTCCACGTGGTCAGCTGTCGCAGGGAGTCAGATCATTAACTTATTTGTTACACGGCGCTCAGCCAATGGCGCGGCGACGGCGGCATTTTGTACCGAGATATTAGATTATCGATTGTCAGACTGAGTTCCCTAATATAATTTCAAGTGACAATGGCTAGTCTACAGCCGCGCGCGCTGCGCCACCGGAGCGTGTTGTTCGGTGCAGGCCGGCCGGTGGCGCAGCCCGCGGGGCGGAACCCCCCTAATGGTACTTATTATTTCGCATATTGTTAGACGTAATTTAGTTATCGCGTCCGGTCCACGGTGTGTGCGATGGCAGCGCCGCCAGCGCCAGCGGGAGACGAGTGCACCTAACACTGCACAATATTGAGAATAGGGTGCGTAAACATGTGCCTTCAATGTTGATACAATTTACATAGTTGATGCTTCTATTAGATATAAGGTAACAATTGTAAATATAGATATAATGCAACTTCGATTCGAACTCTTTATTTTTTAATTATTTAATTTTTTTATTTATTGCCTCACGTCGCATTGTGGATGCGCGTATCCTAATATTTCTGCGGGCGTCTCAGACTTGATTGCAACATAAAATAGTTCCACTTTCTCGGCTCCACTCTCGTGTCTTCCTCCTGCCTCCCGCCCGGGGCCAGTGCGTGCCTTTACCGCAACCATTTCATTATAGAATAATCCGACGGGTTAATTTTAGTTTTGTTATGTTTTTAATTTGTTTGTTAATGTTTTCTTTAGTAAGATGTTTGACTGTTTATCGAATTCCGTTTGTGAATTCAAGATAATACTGTGGCGTTCCCCCGGGCATTTCTAAATTGTGACGCTTCTGATCTGACATCTTGTTTTATAATCTCGGCAATGTCTTAACTTCTTCGTAATCTGTTCTTGTTCTGAGACGTTGTAATACTGTGTCCATGTGAAATATCAAATAAACAGCAGGTGGCCGAGTGGCCACAGCAATTGTGTATAAATAGATGAAATATATCGTTTTTAAATTAACGTTAAGGCACTTTCAGTACACTGTAGCGTCTCGAAGTACCTTATCATGAATATATATTGTACGTAAATGTCCACAGGGGCTCAAAATATTTGGAAGTTGAAATAGCTTGTTGAAACAAAATGTATAATGTTTTCCAATTTGAGAGTGTATACGATTGTGGCGACTTGGTGGAGTAACATTGTAAATTAATAACTAGTATTCTCAGCAAGGACGCCGCGCCGCGGGTCCTCCGCCCTCTAGTAACAGAATTACTAATCGGACTGTATTATTTTTTTATCTAGCACATGTATCATAAAAATAAACTGGAACTGTGCCATATTCTCCCGTTTTTTATTTTACCTATACCAGAAAAATACGTGACAAAGTGTATTGTATTATAAGACGTACATAATCATTGTGAAAAAATGACAATGGACATAGAACGAAAAACCAATTTTAGATCATTCAACTCGACGACCAAGGAGCAACATTAGGTGTTTGGAATAAAAAAAAAACACATTAATACATTAGACTATTTATTGTTAACAAATTATTAAAATCATATTTATTGCTACAATTATCGTTCGTGGCACAAAATTTATGGAGGTACAATTCAATTAACTAACGATCTTATGTATTTTATACAATATTTATAAATTCTTGTCTCATCGCTATCGCTCTAGTTCCGTATACGCAATGTCTTCATCAAATATACACAATAAATCTAAAGCAATACTGTGAAAAAATGTGTCTACCAAAATTTCAGCTGCACAATCCCGGCCGAGAAATGTTTTCGAAAATAAAAATAAAAAACATTACAGTTGGTAGGTACACTTGGATGCTCTCATTCGAAATAATACAGAAATAAACACGCGAACTAGTTAGTAATACTGTACTCTCATTGCAAGTTTAACTATAATGGAAGAAATAAATAACACGTTAGTCTGCTATTTACTTCTATTGTATAGTAAAATCAGTTGTATGTATGAAGTACTTTAGGACAGTGCTTCTTAACTTTTTTAATAGGGGTTCGTGGACC
>DWJN01000922.1:0-20329 GCA_018248895.1 Carystus phorcus
AACTGTTTACGAGGTGTTCAATTGTCGATCGTATGTACCTATTAATTCGTGTTTGTCATAACCAAACTTGCGAGTTTTCTCTGGGCCATAAAAATAAATTAAAATCTATATCAAATTATGTTTCCATACGAGATTTGGACTAAAAAGTTTCAAAAAGTTTTCTATCAAAATCTTGTATAAAAATTTTAAGCCATTTCATCAACTACTTAACAAGCTTCGCTACTAAAGGCGTACGGAAATTGAATTTTTGATCATAGTAATTATTCATATTATTCATATGCGATAGAAATTAATGTGTGCCCGTGGTTTTTTCTAGGTTAAATGTCAAATATGAACACGGCAGGTGTATCTCAACATTGGTATTAATTACTTTCCATTGCTCTAGGGGAGAAAACATCTGCCGTCAATTTGCATCGTTATTGCCACTCTGTAGATAATGTGTTTACGTTGAACAAAGTCCCGGCAAAGATATTACTTGATGTTCAAGACTTATAATGTAATGTGTAATACAAGGCCATTTAATAGGCTCCGAGAAATCTCAGCTTTCCGTTATTTAATTTTCCTTTTCTGATAATCTTTTACCCTAAACCCTATTTCATCCTTTTCATTTCTTAGAAGTCGCGGCGTAAGCCTTGGTGGCTCACAGTATAATAATATAATGAATTTTATCATGAATAAATCTTTGACTTACAATTATATTATACGATATAGATATTTTTTTGTTATATTAGCTTTAACTAAGTTAACACTCAAGGTAATTTTATCCGTCCGTCATATGTATTTTGGTACATTTACTACTGGAGTTCTAATTTAATTAACTCGGAAGGTACAGCCCATTTACTTTAAATCGCCCTTTATCTCGAAGTTCACTTCGCGAAATGTGCACACGCTTTTAGCTGTTCCAAGGGATTATACCCTTGTAAGTATTCTTGTTTATATTAACACTCTGTTTCTATTCCGTCTTTCTGCCTCTTCTTAAATATTTGATAATGCGTCAAGTTGCTGGAATTATGTATGAAGTTTCGTGCTCCAAATTTTAATCTCCATTAGAATACATTAGGAAATCATTACAATATACATAGTGTTGTTAAAAGAATATAATATGTCGATTTTTATACAAGATTGTAAAACTGTCAACTTATATGTACCTAAAAGATCGTTCTCGGAAACTATACATTTAGGAAGCTATTTTATGTTCAGTTAATTTGCACATTTTAGTACCTATTGCATATTATAACATTTCTCAGACAAATATCTCAACAGAACTTATTTACTGGGGTTCCTGTAGAAGAGACATTAGCAAATCCTTAGACAACAGCAATCTCATTAGGTATTGTGTACCGAACTGAATGATGTCAACGACCGTCCGGGGGCACGGTTGACCGGCCCGTCGCGAACTGATTGTTGCGCCAATAAGCGATTTGCATGCGTCGGCGTGCGGTGCCGACCGCTGCGTTCGACCGTCCACGTACAGTGCATACATGGATTCCTTAATAGAGCACTGCAGTATGTATTGAATTAGTTGTCATGTGTTATCGATTTCCAAAAATTTCATCGTTCAGTCTCAAAAAAGTCGAATGTCCATCTATGTTCATGAATATAATCTAAAAAATCTTTCGTGAAACGCGTTTATACGGGTTGTAAATTCCAAACAGAGTCAAGAGACGCACTTTCGTTCAGTTCACGGGAGTTAAGTACCGAATAGTACATTTCAATTATTCGTAACAACACTGGCATTGATATCGGATTTGCGAGTGGCGAGCTCTCGAGCAACAAGGCGGCTGCGCGGGCGCACTCATGAGCCGGCTAATTAATTGCCAGTTGAACAGCCGTCTGTGTGTAATTGATGGCATCGTGCACTTGTTTCTCGTTTCTGTAATGGGGAATTATTGCTTTCTAATGAATGCGCTTCTTTGAATTGTTCATAAGGCGCGGTGAATTATTTAGATTCAATGCCGTTGTGTTCATTGTTTATGTCACTGTGTTTCATATTTTTTCAGTGTCAGTGAAATAAATTATGCAATAAGTTTCGGCTATCTAATCGGCCCTGAGCCTTTTGAATCCAGCGGAGACCGGCTTTTTCCATATTATCAGTCTATCATGTTTAATTTGCAGGGTTATTTTCCGTAACATTCTATTTATAGAAATCTTTTCTACAATGTGAAGAAAGTTGCTCAAGGAATCTTTTATATCGGTTTGTCTTCTCTTGTATCTTGGTTCTCAGATAAATAATTAGTCATCAAAATTGGAAGACCCAGAGTAGGACAGTTATATTTTAAGTTTGTTTCAGTACTCATTTATACTGGATACTTTATATACTTTACTACCCGAACTATACTAATTCAATGAAAATATATTTCCCCGTAATGACGTTTTGATTCCAGTCTTGTAAGGATGTCTAGGTAAGATTTATTGTGCTTTCAGTCTACAGTAAACATCAGGTAAGTTACATGACCGACGGCTACAGTGGTTATAATGTAAAAATAATAAAGTGCAAATACTAGTTTGTTAAATAAACAAAAGTTTGTATGCCAAACGAATCGATAATTCACGTGTGACGTAATGTATAGAGACGTCTTGTGGTAATTCCACGGATGCTGTTCAATTTCCTCTAGCTCTCACCGTCCGTCTGTTTCGAGGTTCATTGTGGTTGTATGTACATTACCATTGTTTGGTTGGACTATTATATTTATAGCATCTTTAAAATTTGGTATAAAGTTACCTGTAATAGGTAATAAAGTTACCTACATAAAAATGGGTGAATAAAAAATATTCTACTGGAAATAAAATAATATACACATCCACTACATGTTTACTTCGTTTTTTTTAAGTGTGAAAACAGTATGATATGGTCAATACATTATGAAATTGGGTGTAATCTTATCCGTTATATTCGAGGTTTTTATATGTAAATGTATTAAATGGATTCTCCGGCAGTTCCATGTCATCTAGGCTAGCCTAGTGTTTGAACGTTTATCATGTGTGGTGACAGGTTACTGAAAGCTAAGTCACTATTGATTTACGACTGGCCGTTGTGCTGTGTTCGCTGAAAGGTTTACTCTCCAAACGGGCGTTTTGTATAGAGCTGTCAGCTTTTATAGTTGACTCCAGTTGCTACCTCGTTTGACCGGATTATGTTTTTATTTAATGGTATCTCTCAGTTTTATTACTATTACTTTATGATTTCTAATGCCTTTACTTACTATTACCCACATTTACTTACTTATTGCTTATATTATTATACATTTATTTATTACTCTATTACCTTTCATAATATCATTATCTTAAAAATCTTTCGTTTCTATAACGTTATATTAGTTTTATATGTGTAAAATTAAAAAGTTTTATTTTTATTTTACAATATGAATTAAACGTTTTTGTTAATAACATCGGATCACATGGTATAGTAACACTATTTCATACAATAGTTAGTAACTATTTCATACAATAGTTAGTACATTGTTGAGAGCTTATTTAAAAAATCTACTCGTATTAAATCATAAATATATTTGGTTTACCATAATGTAATTGTCTATACGTCATTGTTCAAATTAATCTTGTCAAGGCACGGACAATGTGAATATGATTGCGATTAACATACAAATGGATAGAGATATTCAGTTATTCATTTCACGCCAAATTTGTTGTTTGTGAAAATATTTGTTATATTGCATTGCATGCTAATGCTTGGCGCGGCCTACAATTAAATTGTGCTTCGGTATAAATCCCGAGCGTCCAGTCATTTTACTGACGATATAAATCATATCGATTCTATAATAGTTTTAGCTTCATTATTAATATAAATTAAGTGCCTTATAGAAAAGATATTTTGCTAATAACATTGTTTTGTAAGTAATTAAAATGTTAACTGATTTGCCTAGGTACTTTGCTGAATTATCTGGAGGATATTCAGTTGTATTTTTGGGCTTAATCATGTGACTCGTTATAAAACAAAGAACGTTTAAAGTGATTTCGTGTGGAACTAAAGCTAACCTATCTGTTATATGCTTGTAGAGGAATAATACAGTAGTGTTTTTTTAATGTGTGTGTTCATGTTTTTTAACGCTTGGTCATTGATAAAAATTGAGTGCTCAGTCTAAATCGCTGAGGATTTTCTTCCACTATCCATCCATCCACTACAAGCCCGATGTCGTGCCATCGAATTTTGTGTTCTAATCGTTACTATCTATAGTTGTATTGTATACTAATAATATCATAAAGGTGAAGAGTTTGTTTGTTATTTTGGTTGAACGCACTAATCTCAGAAACTACTAGTTCGAATTGGAAAATTCTTTTTGTGTTGGGTAGTCGATTTACCGAGGAAGGCTATAAGCTATATGACATAACGTTACAAAAAATAGGAGCTGAGTATTAATGAGAATTGTTACAAAAAAGGGACAAATGTTCCGAGGTGATAGGAAGTTCGCCGGGTCTACTAGTCATTTTTAAATTTTAACACCATTAAAATATCCTCTACGTACTTTTCCGAATGGCCAATTGATGGCAAAAGGTTGTTGATTAGAAAAATATAAAAATCTGTGCGTTCTAAATTAAATGGAACCTAAACGTCATATCTTTCCCGTCGCCCTTTATGATACTTAATTTTTTATTATGATGATGGACATAATGTGTCATACATTAATACATATTCATATGTCATACATATTATGTATTAATCGAAAACTCAACAGAGAATACAGGTACGATTACGCGTGTATGAGCCATGGGTTTACGAATACAATGTTTTGTTGCCGCATACAGAACAGTTGCATTATCTTCTGTATGAATCAGCGCGTATTGTTTACTGCCCGTGTGCCGTCGACGTGTCTCGCTCACATATTTGGAGATACGTTTGTTTACAATGGAAATGTGAAAATCAATTACCGATGTGTCATGTGTGTAACGATGGTCAGAGTGCGAGCGTCAAGCGATTCACAGTTATCGAATACACGCCTCTGTCTTCACTACGATTTTATGTTGAATGACATGAACATTATGAAAAATTAAACATTGCAAAAGACCCCCTAGCCTGCTAAATTAGAAATAGTAAAATATTGCATCTAAATCGTTACGAGCTACGATGTTTGAACAGACACACAAACACACGTTAAACATCAACACCAATCTTTTTACGTCTTTGGTTAAAAATTGTGACGGATTAATACTTAAGACCCGAAAACGGGCGTAAATGATGTCACGCTTATGTGCCCTAACCGGGAATCAAAATCGAGCCCTGCTCGACAGGCAGTCTTTACGAAGTAGGCTAGACTTCTATTACTGTAGCCATTGAAATGAGCATAAACAAGATCTCCATTAACAACTGTAAGTTAAGTGATAATGTATAGTTTAAATAAAATTGTTATTTGTACAAGTGTCTGTAAACTCTTTAAAAGCAATTGAATAATCTTACACCGCAATTCGACTTTTTCATCCAATGATCCAAGGTTTTGTGTAAGTGATATTCACGCTTGTTAGTTTTATCGTTCGATATATATCGATTATATAGTGTTGTAATGTGTACTACTACAATATTAGATGTTCTTTTGTATTACGGCAAGTTCCTAATCCGATGTAATGTAGTTCGTAGTAAGTAATATACATATATTTTGAATGGACAGGTATAAATATAAAATTTATTACGCTGCGAAATACCTACTAGTTGACTTTTTAACCCGCGACGATAAAACGGTGGAGGTTCTCCGACACGTATGTATATTGTTTTTTTATGTAAGACAACGATTAACTTTTAACAGAGTTGATCAACTTTAATAATTCTTTTTTAATGGATAGGATACTCCGAAGTTGGTGCCACAATAATTTTGAACAAAAATTCTAACCCTAAGGGTGGAAAATTAGGGAATAATAGCGTATCCACCCACTTATTTCATTGCGTTATGTGTACACATCTCATACCTTGTAGCTTGTCTTATATTGTAAAAAAAATCCTAACATTGGAAATATGATTTTAATACTGAGTTGTGTGTACTGTGTAGCCTCTTTGCCCCAAATTTCTAGATATGCTTATTTATTTACGGTGTAGTTCGGAAGGTCGAGCTCTGGACGGGGAGCGCATGTATTGCATGCATTGATGTATACAAACTGATACTGTCATTGATTCCGCCTAGTTTATGTGGCAAATGTTTGATCCGACGAAATAAATGTTTACTTTGGCTCGGCTCTTGTATATTTTTCAGCAGACTGCCTTCGACTCGTGCAGACTTGGAACATTTGTTACATGTTTAGTATTAAAATAAAATGATATTCGTATGTATAACAAAACAAAAGATATATAAATTCAAACTTTATCGTTAAAAATCCTTACACATTGTGACTTATCGTTAGATCCCTATCTTAATTTAAATCACTATCGATAAAAGATATGAGATCTGGTGATATCACGTTCTATTAATGTTCTTTTTATCACGTTGGCTACGATAAACAACATTATTTATTTATTATAGTCATAAAAACTGTTGTATTTCGCGTTGTCTTGGAGAGAATTTTTCGTAGAACTCATTTTGGAGAAGTCTGGCTTAATCTACCTTCGTGATGTGTTTAAATGAATGCTAAAATGCACGTGTATTGGCTTTTTTTTTACTTATGACTATAATGGTTTATTCCAGTATATTACAAATAATGGTTTATTCCAGTTTATATTTACGGGTATAACGTAATTTTATAGCAACAGTAACTAACGATAATCATGTTAGCCACGGATGCTCTTGCCTTCCATAAAATCTTAGATAAACGTTGGTAGGCATTTGGTTTTATGTCTATATGCGGTTGTAAACAGTTTTAAAAGCTATTTGTGTAATAAAAGGTGATAATGAGTTGTTTTTTAATCTACACTTTTAACATGATAATATCATAAAACTTTTGATGAAAAATTATATAAATTCATTAAATTGCGACCTAACTTTGTTATTTTTATTTTTATTCGTAATATTTGATGTGACTAATTTTCCTGATTCAACAATTTCATTTGAAACTATTCGTATTTCGATTGGTTGAATAACGTTAATACCCGTCTCGAGTAGTAATCGAGGCAATGAAGCAGTCGTGTTTATCGTTTGGAGTGCTTTGTCACCGTCGATAGCACCCGAACTACTCGTAGCAATCTGTTGCGCCCGCATCGTGCAATACAAGTCTCGACGTCTGCAAGTGTTACATTGCATTGCGTGTGTAACACAACACGCGGCTGTCGAATACTTCCTTTCTGACATCCCCTATTGACCCTTTTTGTGTATCATTAGTAAGATGAGTGTATTGTGTCCTAATTATCGATGGCACCGTATCAACTTATCAGCCAATTACTTCCTTCCTGCTGCACCCTCTAATAACCCGTTTTATTATGTTACTGTTACACTGGTTATTCGGAAATTCGTACTTTTTAATATTGCAGTACATTATACAATTGTCTTCAATTTCTCGGGTCGATTGTAATGTTTTAAACTTTTAATACGAAAAGAAAACGGTTGTATTATTCATGGAGAATTTTACTTGCACAAGTAAATGTACACGATAAAAGTTACTTTATATGATTAATTAAATTTATATCTTTGCTATAGTAAAACTATACTGTAGTGTTAACTTATAACACTATGTCTTTATATTGCTGTTTACTGATACTAGTAACAACAACGTTAAGGACAAATAATTCAATCGATGCGCTACGGAAATAATACGTAAGTATGTGAAAACATTAAGTTATATTATCGTCGAAGTTTTTTTTTCATCGTGCCCTTATCGGTTCCATGTTTGAAGTGGTGCGCGAGTTGCATTGCAACATGAGGACTTGCGCGTAACCTCAATACGGTAACGAGGGCGGCGCGTGACTCACCGGCCGACCTAATCCTCTACGGGGCTTAAGGCTTCGTGGAGACACATTTTTAATAGAAATATATTTTTAGATGCTGCATAGAAATTGGGTCTCCTTTAGACTTTAGATATACCTATGTAGTTTACTGAAAAATAGTTGTTAGATTAACATAATAATGTCGTCTGTTTTCTTTACCAGTTTTACTCTCTCTCCATGTTTTACTTTCGGCCGGTGTCACGCTTATACAGAAATATGGATTTTGCCGAGAAACATTCATAAAATGGATGTACAGTAATGTCTTGAATTCCAAAATTTTGGCGTTAGATTTCAGTTCTCGTGGGTTTTTTGTTTTTGTGGTAACGTGGTGTTTGGTTTGTCTCCATATCCAGTTCAGACTCCTATAACTGAATAGTCTTTTAGATAGATCCAGGTCTATTTGGGTTTGAGTAGAAATGTTCATGCAGTGGGTAGTAGTGGTTTTTAACATCAAGTGATGTGCATATTCATTTGCTGCTTGATGATAACAAAAAGTATCTTAGATAGTCGCTCCGTACAACGATTGTATTACGTTTCTGAGAATTGTGTGTGGGTGCTACAATGCCACCTTTCTATTATGTGATAAACCGCCGCAAACTATTCATTCCTCCACAGATCGATCAGGATGACGCATACACCCGCATACGTTATCACTATCTACGTATCAGCACTTCTAATGTTATATTATAATTAGGTACGCATTATCGTTATCGGTACTTAGCACCTGTGTCGGTTCGTGCTATTTTATTTTATGGCGTGTATCATAAACGTTGATGACTATGTTCTATGTCTGTCATCTCTTCAGTAGGGCGATACCTGCTACCCAAAAAGCGTTCGGGATGGTACTTAATCCCCTTTGTCTTAAAGCCAATCCAACCTCATTATTATTGCTTTTGCTATTCTTATACCTTCTTTACTCTAAAAAATGACTTTATATTATTGTCATGGACATTGCAAAGTTTAATATGTTTCCGGCGGCTTTGATCGACTTGGATGCCGCGCCATGACTATCGCGTTTATAAATAAGTCCGTGTGTGGATGAATGTATAATTACGAAGGGATGCGATGGCGGTTCCTAGCACGGCGGCCCCGCGACCTACATTGTGGGCAACACTACTTACATTGAGCGAGTCTTCGGACGCCCACACGTACATTATTCTGCTTTCTTGCAGCGCCTCCGCCAACTTGGCTGATAGCCAGCACTACAACCTTGTCATAGCATTTAAGGACACACTTCAGTGCTTTAGAAGAAGAGTACAAGATGTAGGATAGGTTTATGTAAGAATTTCTTATATGTTTGCGTAACTTTACGTTGTCCTAGCAAATATCGTGAAGCAATCAAATGTCTACATGGATATACGCTTGAAGGAATATGTGAAAATTTGCATTTTTTTGCCTGAGTTTTTTGTTAAAAAGATATTTATTCAATGCGTTAGGGTGTCCACCGATTGTATTCATCTTTTAGTGAATAGAATTATTTATAGCCACTAGAAAGTGTTGTCGACTTGTCGTCGTGATACAAGCGCGCTCGACACGAGTAGCCTAGATTTAACTTATGGATTATAGCCCTTTAGCTTAATTTCGTCTAAAGATGTATCAGACTTTTTCACATCGGAGCCTCCTGCGGCTTTAATGAGCTCGGACCTTCACCTACACTACCCTCATTTATTTCTCTCTTTAATATTATTTAACGAGGTTAGGTTTCCTACTTAGGAATACATCATAATATCTCGGTCACGAGATTTTAATTAAGTAACGAAATGTTTTCAAGTTGTTTGGCGTTTCGAAACTAATTTTATTTCAAATATTTTGGTCAATGTTACGTAATGTATTAAATGAAATATAAGACGAATATATAACGATGAATAATATTTTGCTAGTCATGAGGCACGTGCCTTAACTAGTTATAATAGCATTTGAAAGTGCAATTTTAAAGAGCGAGGAAGATATTGTTTTTTTATATTATGTAATGTACACTATTCACATTGCAATACATGCGTTTTCCGTATGTTCTCTGCCTATATTTTATTATGTTTTACTCCTGAGATCACTGACAAAACATAGATATTTATAGCTTTTCCTACGAGCTGAGGTTTAAGGTATTTTGCAACATTTTTTATCGTTGCTGTGTCTTATTCCCTTCAAATCAGTGGGTAGTTTGTTTGAAGTTACTCACGAAAAAATAAACAGGAAGAGTTGTAAATATTAACTTAAAATACTTAAAAAGATACACTGTCATTTCCAATAACGGGTAATAGCTGTTAGTACCGTTTCTCATAAGGAAATTGAAACAATTTCGTTTTCCCTTTTGCTTTAAACACGAATAAGTTTTTCATTAACCTGATTAAGTTTTCGACATTACCTTGACCTGAATACCAAAGGTAATGTTGACGTTGTGTAATTGGTTTTTACATGATTATGAATGAATAATTGACTACATTGTCATTCATTCATTCACTTATGATGACATTTACATTAGTGACCCTGTAAAGTCTGTTAACTCTCGATTTGGAGACACGTAGATTGTAATCAGACTTCTGTAAATTCTACATGAAGGGACAACCCTCGGGCGGCGACAACGCAATTTGAGATGTTTCATTTGTCATAAACGTCACATACCTTATGCTACCCGAGACATAAGCAATCCTCTAGCTAGGGGAAATGTGAGCATACGATCGAAGTCACAAAACTTAAACAAAAACCATCAGTTATACAAATGCTGATTGGTCGTATATTATTCGTCGTTTCAAAAATAACTAAAATGTTAATGCAAGAAACAGCATGATCTTAGCAAATATTATTCTCTCTCTATTAGCAAATATTATACACTCTAAATGTCCATAATGCCAACTGGATTATAAAATTGTCAGATTGAAGCATGCCGCCCGTCTTGTTCTAAACTGTCTTTTATTACTCAACGCCTGGTGTAGTTTTGTAGTAGTATCGCAACCCGTCTGCTTCTGCTGAACCTTCATTGCTTCAGGTATATCTAAACTATCAGGAGAAAAAAATACATAAGACAACGGAGGATAGGAATTTGCGCCGACCATGTTGGAGGGTATATGACATGTTACTGGATATATAATATTGGAGTTAATTAAATAGTTACTAATCATTTACTCTAATAATAACAAGAAGTGTCTGCCAGAGACGTACAATTATATCGCCGAATAAAACGTTATTTACATGCTCGAAACTCAAACGAAAGATTCTTCAAGAAAATGCTCTGCTTCCCCACTTACTTGTACAAACTAAACGTTAGATTGAATTTCTGTGTGTCGTGGCATTGGACAAAGGATGTAATGGGTCACGTAACACGTTCTTCTGTAATGTAAGGGGAATTGTACGTGACTCTTATTGTGGATTTATTGCTGTCCCTTGGATTGTAATTTCGTAACCACTCCTTATACTGTTGTAGACATTTCGACGGAAAAAATCAAGGTTCTACAAATAAGTTACACTACTATTGCCCTACTCAATAAATGCTAACTAACAGATAATGCAGTAATAGACTATTACGGTATAATGCAGCTGAGAATAAAATTCTCATCAAAATGATGAACAAAATTAAGAATTAAATATTACTATCTCTAATCATTAGATTTACAATGATGTCAATTACTTATTATCTTTCGCTCACTAAGCGCGGGCCACTAAGAAAATTATAAATCACCATTTTGTAAAGTCCACCGTATTGAATTAAAAATTGAGTATTTAATCGTACATTGTCACGAGAAGCAAACGTGTGTGCCAAATTTCAGCTCAATTGAACACTGACAAGTCGGTCAAATTTACCTTACAAGATTTCATCACAGACATATCGGACAAGTGAAAGTAAATAAAAACTTGTTATGAGGTTGCTTCTGTTAACCATAATGAAGTTTCTTTGAGTATTATCCATCTTCAAAACAAACCAAGGTCTCTAGTATGCATTATTCTTCATCAAAATTACATAGCTAATGTAGGTATGCCAAATTTCGACAGAATAAGTTAAATTCTCTTTTAGCCTTGACGCTACGACGTTGATGAATCACTTGCCAAAAATGTATTAGTCGATGAAACTATCAGCGGCTTACTGGATGCATTACTTTGATAAGTAAATATTATAAGCCTTATTGTAGATGTTAACTTTAAAATTTCAACGAACTACCTTCCGTGGTAAGTTATGCGCAGTTGTACCCATTTTACTGTAACTATTTCAGTTAATCTAATACGATGTTAATATTGGCTGAGGTATATATGAATAAATGTACGCATACAAACACAACACTGTAAAATATACGAGATATTCATTATTGCTTTGTCTGTGGAAATTGGTATGGGTTTTTGTCAGGCGGTTGAGTTTGCGCTGCAGTCTAGGCAAATCCTGTTCATTGCGGCAGACGACAATGCTGCGCGGTAATTCAAGGTCGGTTGGCCATTGTCCCGTGACGGAATGAAATGATCCCGTTCTACGTGACTGTATGCACACGTTCATTCGATTCTTGCTTCCATATTGAATTTTTATATGGTAGTTTATACTGACTGCTATGTAATCGGTTTATTCTATCTGTGATTTTGTGACATGTTTATATGACTGTCAAGTGTGATGGGTGACCACGTTCCTAGATATTCTATATCCTATTAATGTTTGCTTGAAACTTAAAATAAAACTAGTTTTACAATATTATAGTTATAGGAATAAGCTAGAAGTGAATAATTGTCTATTGTATCGTGTTGACCCTTCCAGTTTGTATGTACATCCAGTATACTCGGGTGTATTTTTATCCGACTTAAAAAAAGGAGAAGGTTCTCAATTCGATTGTATTATTTTTTACTTAATAATTTTTGCTGTGTGTTCCGACTTTGATTACTCGTATGTTGGTGCTTGTTACGTGGTCCCATTTAAATTGGAGCGACATTGATGAGTTTTTGTGTTATGTGTATTATTGCTCATTTACTTAATGAGTACGGAATATCTAACGATGTTTTTAATTGAAGTCGATTTTTTTTCTTTTGCCCATTGACAAAGCGTTTATCGAATTATTTATTGTGTTTTACGACTACGAGTATAATATGGTGAGCACAGGTCATTTTAAAAGTGTAAAAATTCTCTCTTGCTTCAAATAAAAAATGCAATACGTGCATTTACCATTTCAAAATACATTATATACGAAATTTGAGCCATTATCATAGAAAGAATCGTTGCGCAATCTGCAAACATTATCGATGTAAACTAGAGCGTATTCGCGATTCGTGCGACCTAAATATCCTGTGTGTATTGAAACGAGCCCTCGTGCAGTGTGCCCGTTTTCGCCGCGCCTCTGTAAAGACATGATGTATGAGTTTGATAATAATTTCCTTGTTGAGGTAGGTCATGTCTTAACATCGCATTAAAACGGCCGATGTTGTGACATTTGCAGTGCGCTTTCATCGATGGAGAACACTTTTGAGGTTAATAGTACAAGGTTTTAATACAGTCGCGCTATAAGTAGGCTTTTAATAATTTACAGACACGTGTACTTGCGAATTTATGTTTTTGTTTCACCAATTCATTGTTACAAGTTTGTCTTATTTGTTATGCTTCCTGTTAAAATTGTTTATTGTCCTGAAAGAAACAAACGATGTTGAAGACACTGCAGCCTTTTATCCATTCGCAAACTGTAGCAGCTCAACGATAATTATTGCCCTATTTGAAGGGTAAAGTCTCGTTGTGGAAGCGCCTAATTTACTACATTTTAAAATTGCTTTTTGTCCTATGACAGAGCCCGTGTTGTTGTCAGACTATACTTCATCGCTAACTTCTTTGTCCATTTATTTTCTCGTGAATGATTTATGACTGGAGCAATTAGGTGCACGTCTAACCGCTTTATTGGGTCCACAAGCGATAATAACTTAACTGCAAGTTGTATAATGACCAAAGTTGTCGCTATCTGTTGCTGTCGCTCCGTATTGTGAGTGATGTTATCTATTCTGCGTTTGTTGAATCGTTCGGCCCACTCCAACGGCCCACTTTGTATCATTTACATCTCGTATCAGCGGTAACTAGTTCTCACTTGCAGCCTCCGTCTGCGAATGTGATTCATGCAACCATTTTACCAATTTAAACTTTCTCAGACGATCAGTTAATTGAAAGTGACACTTGATATCCAAACGGTTTATCTTAGTATGAGTTGCTAAGCATTCACTATAAGCATTCACGATTTTTGTTCTTAAATTATGCCAAAAGCAATATCTTTTTCAAAAATTAGACAAAATACTACGGCTCATATGGTAATTAGTTACAAGCAAATAGACGGTCACATATTTTAGCCAACCTGTGATTTACTACATCGAGACGATTCATTATGATGTAATCCTTAGATTTAACGATTCGTAACTTCGTGAGCGTATGGACAGAATATTCATTAGAATAAAAATTAAAGGTCAATAAAATAATACTAAGGTTTTAAATTCAGATCCAGGTCCGGATCCAGAAAAAATCACGAATTTGTCCAAGTTGGCATGATTGTATTAAAGGTACTTTAGGTTGAACGAATTATACGAAAAATAATCAAGGGCAATAATTGAGGGTATACCTTCTTTTTTGGTCCATAACACTTCCATGGCCAATCTCTGTTAAATATCTGCTTACTTATCACATATCGTTGACATATTTATCAAAAATCCATAGCATTATTCAGAGATGTGACGTTCTGTTCTATTTAAAATTGTATAAGAATATTAATAGAAATATTTTTGCTGAGAGATTATAAATTCTCGTATGGTTACTCTTAGGACTGGCGGCGCTTCGCAGGGCGTTCTTTGTTAATCTCCGCATGCAGTAGAACGTTCGTTAGAGTGACGCTTTGTGCACGAAATTGCCCTCGGCTGTCATCATCACTGATGAAGATCGAATTCTTCCTGAATTGGCTTTTGTATCAACGAATAATAAAAAATTAACAAAATCTTTTCTGCACATTATGTACTTAATTTTTTATTTTATTAAGTGATTGTGTGAGTATTATTAAGTAATTGAATGTATAGCTAACTTGGCGTATTTCTAATATGGGTCGACATTTAACAACTCAATTTTCATTTCTCATCAAAGAAGTTGCGTTTTTTAAGCAATTGCAATAAAAATATTTTTCGCAAAGTGTGCAAAAGGCTAAGGCAAAATAAACTCACGTAGGCAGATTTTAATTGTTAAAACGCTTTCTGATAGTTTATCTTGGGGAGGTTTAGAGAATCAACGTTGGCGGTATTTCAACGCTGTGAGTGTGAGTTATCGTATAGTAAATTTATCGTTAGTACATACGATTATCTTGCGTTTATTTTGAGACTATCGTTTATTGTTGGAATATCCTGTGTTGTGTAAACATAAACAAATACGTACACCGTTAGCGAATGACGTGTGCGAGCTATATTACACTATCCGTGTACAATTTTATTAGCCAGCTGGAATATTCAGGAAAATAAGATATAATATGTTGTAGGTAATGGAAAATCAGGGACAGCTACGACTTAAGAAAATACATTCAATTCAGAACTGCTTTTATTGGTCCTTGTCAATTAAGATTTAGTGTGTATATTGTCTCTAGTCACTCAATTAAACAAAGATAAATAGCAAGTTATATTTTTCACAAATCAAACACTGTATTCAAATTTTTTAACGTTATATCGAATTTTCATTTTGTAAATTAATGAAACCAGCCAGTGACGCCGTAGCTAAATTTGTCTTAATTGTTTGTTCTTTGAAATTTACTTAAAGATGAGAGATCCTCGAGTATTTAATGTCGAGTTTTTCTACTTTTTAATCATATAAGCCAGGTCTCGTTGACCCAGATATATAATTAATCATTGGTCTGAAACTTGGTTGCCGATTGTTTGTCGCGCATGAAACTTTTATTACGTTTAACGCGAAATTGAATTACATTTCGAGCGTAATTAATTACATTACCGACTCGGCGCTTGGATTATATTAATTTTAATTTGTTTAAAGCGTTGGCGTTTAATGTGGCAGGTCGTGTTTGTTGAGTATTTGTCGTGGAGGATTGAGTATGCCATGATTTGTGTATGCAGTTTAGAATGAAATACAATGAAAACATTCCGTATCTACGCTGTATATATTATACGCTGACAGTGTTTGTTCTTTTGGAACCTTGTAATGCGATTATCGATAAAAGTTTAATATCAAATTGAATTATACTGAGCCGTGATTAAGCTTAATCAGTGACGACGCTCGCAGAATTTCATTATCTCAGTATATTTTTGTAGTAACAACTGATTGAACCTTTATGTTTTATAATTGGTTTTTATTGCTGGATGGCTATATTTTAACCTGTACCAGACCAATACGCTTATTTTATGAAATACTTAATATTTACTGTTATTTAAAAAAAATTGCAATGACGTGACGGCAAATATGTCTGGGTATAGAATGCTAGCAAGAAAAAACTTGAAATATGGGAAAGCTACTTACAAATATGGTTTCTAACGACGTGGAGCGTAGAATCGTTGAATACGTAATCAGGAAGGTAGCTATTACAATAGACGAAGTTTCTATTCATACTTAAACAATTATGGAGCCGCGTTTCCATTGGCGGCCTCGTTTGTTACCGCTACGCGACATCGGTTCAAGGGCCCGATGAAAAGAAAGGAAGTATGAAAAAATACGTTTTAAAACACTGTTTGTTTTAAGTGTCGCTTTAAATATGTTGTTTTTGTTACATACTCGTACTTGTCTGTCCCCCCCTTTGTACTTAAACATTAAACAGGCTATAGTCAGAGTTTATTTTTAATAATGTTTGTGATTATTCTAACATTTGGAATTTTTTCTGAATGTATTACAAATCTCCGTAGAGTACTATTTTTTTTTGTTATTATGTAAACGGTTTTGAAAAAACGAAATTTTATATTATTTTTCATATACTTACCTATTAAACCGATCGATATAAACGTTGATGTTGGGACCTGTAATATTAATAACTAATTATTTGAAATAATTATCAAACACTTTATTTCAAAATTAATTACTTATTCAAACAACTGCATCTGGTTATAATTTAATCATATTTATTATTATATTCTTTGTTTGTTTAGATAATTTGTGAGTCAAAGCATTATCTTTGAAGTGTTGATAATAATATTAACTTTTGTTAATGACTTGGTTTGAACGGCTTTGAATAAAATTACAACGTGTCGTAAATTAAACCAAATAAATGTCTTGAGTGAGAAAGTAATTTTCATCCTTATTAATGAATATTTTGAGCTGTACGCGCAGTGATTATTTGTTATTAAAATCAACATTTCAAAGCGACAGCATTTGGGAATATTTAAAAGCTGTAAAATAGTGTATATAATAGAGTCAACAGGTACATAAATTTTCATTTGATCCTCCATGAGATGTCGAACAGTTGCGACAAAAATATTTAGCTTAACATTAAATCTGGTTTGATAGCATAATTTTTAAAACAACAGAGTTTTATAATTGGAATGTTTTAAAGCGCACACATTGAAATGAGTCAGCCAGTTAATTGCGTCACCGTTTAAACGTTGTATTATTTCTGTTTCAGGTAACTAAACCAACATCTCTATACACTGGAAGCAGAGAAAATTAATTCCAAGGTTTGTGATGTGTGTAGTAATATGTTTTTGCTCGCCACTTGAATAAATTATGGCGTGTTTGTTTTCGTTTTGGCATTACCACGTGGTGCAATAGCGTATGTATTAGGTATTTTAATTAAAATATGTTTTTTTTTTATTATATGTATTTTTAAAGTCACCTTGGTTTATACTTCGAAGTAATAAAAAAAAAGTTATTGTTAATTTAAGGTGATTTAGTGCAAAGGTTTGTCTTACAAGACCGTTAGTTTAGATGGCTGAGCGTTGAATAAATAGTTACCATTGCATTGATACGGTCACTTCCTTCCTTGTTATTAAATTGCGTTCTTTTTAAATTTGCTATTTTTGCAACGGGTCGCAAATGTTGTTTTAAATAAATTGTTTGTATTAAAGAATAAGAGTAAATAACAAATCTTTAAGGAAATGATAAATAATAAATAATGGCCAAGTTCTTCCCCGAGGTTCAAAGATAAGATTCATAAGTGCCGAAGGGTCTACAAGATAACCACAGTCATTGATATATTTGTTTTTATTGGTTCGTTGCTGAATGTAGGTTTGTAGATTGTTGTACCTTGTAGGGTAGGTAGGCTGGGTTAATGATTATAGTACCTAATATAGAGAGCCAGTTGACAAAAGACTACGGTTTCCTTAACGACCTAAAACACTTTTGTTACTCCCTAGTATTATTGGCGGTTTCCAACTACCATCAGCGTTCTTAAGGATCTACGGATTTAAGTACCAAAAAGAAATGATTATGAGCATGTTTGTCCGCGGATATCTCTAAAAGTAGTAATCGAATTGTGATTATATTTTATTATTAGCGGGTCATCCGATACGAGCTACGATACTGGATTATTAAAACCGAAAATTCCAATGTAATTGAGCCGAATTATATTATGCGGAATAAACTATTTTGAAAATTGTTATTTGAAAATGTTTATTCGGCTTAAAATTACAATCTTAAAGTTATAAATGATTTTATTCGAGTTCAAATACATTTCATAATTTAATGTAATTTTTAAACTCGATTATTTTTTGAAATGAGTTTCGGTAAACTTTATTTTAGTAGAAGGAATTTGAATAATAGTTATTGTTAGTTCGATTGCAACAAGCGCTTTACTATTTGCGTTTGCCTCCGGCCGACATCGACGTCTCTCTTGTAATAGCCGTCGTTCCGATGAAATGTAGACAACACAACGTCTGTACCGCAAGCGCTTTTTTGCTTTCGAATTCATTGAACATTGTTCACTATACTGAAAGCAGGCTGCTCAGGCAAATTTGCCACGGTTTTTGAGAAAATCTATTGTTGTTGTTGGAATTGAATGGAAATTTTTGTTGGCTTCTATTTAAAAGCAGTTGAGGATATTTTGGGTCTTGAATACTTTAGTACTATTACAATTCCACTAAATATTTGTTAAACATCTTCAATCGGATCAAACTTTAGTATATTTTACGTGGAGTTACCAGTTATAAAGAAGTTTTTTTTGTTCACAATCTATTCGCTTTATGATAATTGATAATCTGGGAACTTTTACAGTTTCCAAGTTCTAAATATGTCTTACATTTTGGCTAAAATAACGCTTAGTCGCTAAGATTAAAGAGGTTTTTGAGATAGCCATCGTTACGGCCCGCGTGGTGGTCTGACGTAACTATTGTCAACTTTGTGGGGCACGATGATTGATATGCATTTAAGTGTGACCGCTGGACGCCCCTGAGTCATACCCCCGCTGCATAGTGACAGCATCGAGAAGGTATTTAAGGGCATAGATACAACTGAACTCGCATACTCGATAATGACGTTTTGTTGTATTGACATTTGGGACAGATTATAGTAAGTACAATTGTCAACAACACTAGATTAATATCGGTTTATATTCATAAGTTAAGAAGTTTAATTAGTTATCAACTGCCTACTGTTTTAAAGTTACTGTTATTTTATATTACAAATATAGTCACACATTTCGTTACTGATTAAGTTATAGAACTAGTTTAGTATACGATTAAAACATATAAATTACATTAATAATCTATTAAGAAAATGTAATTGTAACAAACAGATTCGCCTTTTAAGTGATATGTGTGACAATATAATTATGCCTTTAATGGAAAAGCCTAATATAACTAGTTCCGGACAATATTTTTAGAGCTTTTAAAATGATAGCATTCGATACTTAACATTGTAAATTTATTCACGGTGACGCAATAAAAATAATCTTATATCGTTATTGAAAACGACGTGTGTTCGAGATGCAGAACAAAATTAAACGTACCACAGAACTGAAAGAACAAAACAACGTCAACGGCAGCCACTGAAGGTGTTTGTGCAACTCGCTTTATAAGATTTCATTCTTTTTACGCCGTCTCTCGTTTCACCGTTCAACCCGCTGGTTATGATACCATGCCTTTTTGTACATGACCACTTTTTGCGATTACATTGTTTGTCTTACCGATGTTTACGGTTCTTTTGCCCGCTTGTCGTGACATTTAAGTTATTGTTGCTTTGTGAATGTTTCTTTTCTTTTTTTTTCTATGTTTCTCATTATAAGAATTATAATACTTTATTGATAAGTGTACCTTAGGTAACAGTTACGGTTAATAAAACACAATTTTAGGAGAATTATTGATATGATTTCTATGTGGTTATTGATAATTTACTTTAATGTAAGTAATTAACGTAATGTTAATTACTATCAGTTCTATATTGTATGTTAATGCTTGACTAGAAACATACCTATTATCAGTAATGATGTAGTCTTCTTCTTGGCTGGTAAAGCGCGTTAAACTATTAAGAGCCTGAACAATCACGCCTTGAAGTTATATACACTACCGTTCAAAAGTTTGGAAGCAGCGAGGTAAAATCAAATAAAACAAAATTTAACGATCTTCAATTAC
>DWJN01000923.1:0-20325 GCA_018248895.1 Carystus phorcus
TAAAAAATAGATGTTGACCGATTCTCAGTCCTACCCAATATGCACACAAAATTTCATGAGAATCGGTCAAGCCGTTTGGGAGAAGTATGGTAACTAACATTGTGACACGAGATTTTTATATATGTATAAGATTTCAAAAAATGCTGATCTATGTCTTGAACCGTTTCTTCTCCTCCGTGTGATCAACAACTTATTAACAGAAGTATCGTGTTTGAACTCATTAACATAGACACAATGAATATGTTAACTTTGTAAACGATTTTTTGAGTTGGGAATTTAATATTTATACGATACAACAATAAGCATGTCCTCGCATTCTTCTTAGAGCTTTTCGATGATGTTTTGATGATGACAAAGTCCACGGGCGACGGTAACTATTTACCTCAGATCTCTTGTCTGCTTGCTTGCTGCTGATATCACCGCTGGGCCGAAGATGAAACGCTTGGGTCACTGACCTTTACACTTAAAGCCCGGCTCTCCATCTAACACCTTGCTTGAGTCAGCCGCCCAACTGCTGGGAGCTTGACAGCCAGAAAAACATCAAACGACAGGACGCAATTGAATAGGCAATAATACAACAAAGGATACTAGCGGTTAATAAGCTTCACTCGAGTACGGATTATCTACAAGGTTTTAATTACCTACTCTAAGCTCCTACTTGACTCAATGAAAGGTAGATTTCCCCAGCTGTTGAGAGGTTAGTGACTGCGGACAGTGTGCAAGCCGCTTTGTCAGCGGCGCGACGATCGCACAGTCGGTGTATGCTTTCATGTTTATTTGCGGCTATATAACGGCCCCGTAACAATATCTCTCTTTAACAATTTAATTGCACAAGTATTTCGTAATGAGCTCGTTGTGCACCGTTTAACAAAAAAGCAATATACATTCTTTGTGCGTTAAACCTTTAATTGTGTAAATAACCAGGTGGGCGGGCGGCGGGCGGCGGATAGTAGCAGCTGCAACATCTGTTTAACGAAATGAGATGAGTATTTTATGCAGGTTGATCGGCATTCATGAAGGGGTGAGTTCATTATGCATAGATACAAGTAGCATTTGCATTTGAATATTTTAATATCAATGCCTATTTATAAAGTTGCTTTTGTCTATCTATTCGAGTGGAATGCTGTTATTTATATTAGATTTATTCTTGTGTTTAGTCAGAGATGTAGAATTTGAAAACGGCAAGAAATAAAAAAGAAAAATATCTGTTCATTATGTTGGATCACGTGATGTAGGTCAATATTCGGTATTTTAGCAATCATAACACCATATGAACCATGTCACAATGTATATTTGGATATCAATATACATATTATCCATCGCCTAGCCCACACCTAAGTAAATGTTGTAATAGTCGATATAAATTAAAAGGGAAGTAATAAAGTACCCAAGCGTCGTTTTCTATGTAATTATTAACTTATTCTTTACCTTTTTATAAGAATTCATACTCCATACTTAACTATCTTTCATTCTGGATATTCGGAGCACATTCTACGTAGGATTCTTCAAAGAAGGTAAAAAAATCTCCTTCGGGGGCAAAAATTAATTGGTGACCTCTCTCTGTTGTTATTCGTATTACGACGAGGGACAAATGTTAACGAAACCTAAATATTTTTGGCGCAGGTGTATACATCGAATTGTAAAGCAATCCATTGCTCTAAATAATTCCTACAGAGCTAACTAGTTTTTATTTTTCATATCGGTTATCTCAATTTGTAAATAAAAAATGTTTTTTGACGCGGACTGTACCCGTACGGATTGCTGCGTTTGCGAGAATAAATACTGTTGGGAATTGTTAACGATGTTAAAATTTCACACGCGCACGCAACCTACTGCCCCTACTGGCGGGTATTAAGCGAATCGAATTAAAACACAGCAGGAGGTGTCCCGTGAACATTTCCTCTCGCTCTAATGAGTTCCCAACTTCCCTTCTTTGTGAGATTACGCCAAAAATTGTGAAAACTTCCACGCGCGTCCCACAGCGAACGTTGTTTGACATGTACACAGAGCTAGCTGGCTACAGAGACTGCATTTTATTACTTGTCTACTACTGTTATTAAATACCCAAGTAAATAATAAAAAATAGAATATATTCACAATAATAAACAATTTTTAAGTTATTTCAAATTAAAAAAATTATAGAACGGATTTTTTTAATCTCAAAAAGACATACATATTTATACATAAGAAACATAATTGAAGGCTATACGTTTTAAAATATTCGTTCGTGATAATCTGTTAAAGCTTCCAAACAAATACACAAAATTTCATAGGTAAATAATGTAGGTAAGTTTATCCACACATTTCACTAAAATAGTGACAGGATTGAGACGATCCTTTCTTATTTGCTTACATTCACTTCAACTCAGAGAATAATAAAGAGTGTGTGAAAACCGCTTCAGTAGTTTTACGACATGGACCATTCCGATATCTGAAGTGTCACCATCTCGTTTGTTGCTACGAGCCACGGGAAGGCTATCGAAGACTACTATGCTTAGTGTAATAGTAGTGCGCGTGAAAAGAAACCTAATTTGGAGTATCATATTTAGCAAATTCAAATTCAAAATCATTTATTCATAGAGGTATTATTTCAATACACTTATGCACGTAATTTTTTTATTCTACCGCCGTTTCGGAAAGGTGCTTTTACATCGAGGATAATATACTATTATCAAAATATTAGGATTATAAGAATTTATATTTGGCAAAACATAATCAGTTTTAAGTTAAATGCATTCAATATGCTCACCATAAAGTACTATGTTTTATCACCTTTATTTTATTAGTGATTTTTAAGAAGTATCTTTGATCCATTTTGTTACAGTTAAGTTGTTATGTATGTAATGGAATGAAATTATAATGTATTAGCTGTCCTGGCAGATGGTATCTTGAGGCATATAAAAACACGAGTAGACCCGGCGAACTTCGTATCACTTTGGAACATTTGTCCCATTTTTGTAACATTTTCCATCAACTCAGCTCCTATTGGTCGTTACGTTATGTTATATAGGCTATAGCCTTCCTCCGTAACTGTGTCATTCAACACAAAAAGAATTTCTCAATTCGAACCAGTAGTTCTTGAGATTAGTGCGTTCAAACTATAAACTCTTCAACTTTATATTATTAGTATAGAAGCATAGATTTCATTTCTATCAAATCGAATTGTGAATCTAAACCATTCTCAAATCCATATAAACATCAAAATCGGTCCCACCGTTTAGGAGTTCAGTGCCATACAAATGACAAGAAGAATGCCAATATCGTCGAGATGGGTTGGTCTACCGGTTGATGCTCTGTGGCCGCATTATCCAAGTTTCGTCCTTCCGTGTCCCGCCAAACTTGTCCATACTTTTTCCTCTGTTTACTTAAATATGCTTACCGGAATTAAAACTTAAGCTAAAGTTGTTTTTTATTACAATCATTTCTCCCTCAAGTTTTAATGTTTAGACGTTAAACTTTGCTTCATTTACATACTTTAGATTGGTCCTATCTGTAGACCGCGGCTAGATACGAACTTAGTAACAATATCAAAAGATAACACTTAAAACGAAGGGCTCGTAGACGCTTTTAACGTGTCCAAATAGGTCCAATAAGTGAGCATTTCAATAAGTTTCAGCCCTCGAATTTAAAAGACGTAACTCAAACTGTATCAGGCGTGAAAGAAACGCTCGCGAGGGCACGTCAAGAGCGGAGGGGTAAACGTTTCATTGTTGTTATTTTCCAAAAACAAATAGAACAAGCTCACGTCGCGCACAATGCGCTGTTGACTCGCCCCGTGCGCATTTCTTTGTACAATCTCGCGACGTTTGTGAACAAGCGCGTTCAAAGGGCGCCGGAAGTCGGTACCGCGGTGCCCTTATCGTCTCAAAGGACGGTGAATAGGCTCCTATTGTATTTTTCTTGTAAAGACGCATCAAACGAACTCCGTTTGCAATCAGTGCGACGGGATCTCGTGTCTAATCTACCTATCGCTAAGTAGGTAGCGCTTGTGTTTATATCATTGTAAGGAATTAAACTGGTAAGGATGAAGATGATAAATATACTTTGCCATAAACGTGGGAAGGTCAAGAACAGTAATAATATAAACCGATAACTCATAGTGTATTTGCTTGAATTCAAAGTTGCAGTTGCAGAAATAGTAACATCAGATGCCGTACCTGAGCAGTTGGTTGGACGGCGAACTAACCCCGCCATCATCATAGTAACCGTACCACCTCAACAGTAAAGCGCCGTACCATTATGTCTTAATATTAGATAGATCGATTAAGGCATAATGGTATGGCGCTTTATTAGATAGATAGATAGATTAGATAAGTCATTTGATACTAAATTTTCTAAGGATGTATCATATTGGATGAGTTTATTAGAGATCCCGTAAAAATAATCCGAATTCTTTCTTCGATCGACAACGCGTCGCAATGTGTTTGATGTTGGTCATGTCCATGGATAGCTACATTTTCCCATTAGGTGGCTCGTCTGGTCATTTGCAGGCTGTTGACTTAAAATAAAATAATAAAAAACCGATCCACCATTCTTTGGTATATTTGCACTCGTCTCAGATTGCGCACAAAACAATACCGGCTTTTTAAAGCGAATAATTTCATGTTGAGCGTTTCTTGTTAGTTTACAACATGTGTATCATCAATATCACCAAGTTCAAAGGGCGTCGCAAGTTTGCTCTGTGCCCTTCAGCATGAGCAACTGCGGATCAAAAGTCCTTTTGAGCCGCGCATGAGCATCGGCCCCGTAATGTTGTTAAGCAAACATCTCTTCACCCCGAGTTGTAAACCTCTTTAAGCCTGTTTGTTGTTAACTATAGACTTATATAATGCCACGTTACAGGGAGCACAGAAGCTAAACTCATGTGGGTACTTCAGGTTGCAGACTTAAACTTGACGGTCGCGGTAGGGCCGTCAACTTCATTTTGTACAAAAAGGTGTCATAAAGAAAAATAAAATCTCAGTATACACACAATGTACCAAGATTATGACGCTCGTATCTAGTTGTTTGATTGAGTAGATAAACAGGATTAACAGAAACAAAAACCGTTGGTTTTTATTTATAATATTTAGTCTCATTACAAACTGATCGAAATGAATGTATGATATTGTATATTGTATTTAACATTTTATATTGATGTTAATTCAGTGTTTAAAGTCGAATTTAAATATCCACCAATCGATAATTTATAATAACTTTTTGCTGTTTTGTTTCTATAAAAAATAATCGTCATAAGTCGACGACAATCGCGATCGATCCATGCAATAGTACGTATTCTAATTTGATCAGATAGCACGGGTAACGCATCACTAGCTCCTACGACCTAAGAACAAATGTTACATAAATATCTGCCCCGGACGAGAAACGAACCTGTGATGCCTTTCATCAAAAACAGACAGGTTCAATAGCAACTAACCTACGGTTAACTAACTTTGGTTTAGGACTCTCATAACAAAATATTTATTGTAGCTTTTATTTCTGGCGGTAATCAAATAAAAGATCAAAATTCTAGGCTGCGCAGGTTCCCGCCAATACCTAAACTAAAATTAATATCTTTACTAAATTGCATCTCCTTAAAACCCATAAGAACGTGTAAAATCCGGTACTCCTTTCATAAGAACATGTAAAATACATGCCACGTACTCGTACGTAACACGGCAAACTTATGAAAGGAAAATGACCGTGAGGCAGAAACAGAATCTGTTTAACGTTTTGCAAAACTCTAGGAGCATTATTCCGGCGCGTTCGAGCGTTCACGATGACCTTTTTTTATTTCATTGTTTTCAGCGGCCATTACAATTATTAACCCGCCGATAAGCCGCTGACGTTAAAACAAGGAACGTGTTTAAAACAAAATGTTTTTGTCGGGTCGTTAGCTAAGCTGTGTACACGGCGATAATGCTGTCATGTTTTTATGAGAATGAATTAGGGACAGCTGTAACCTTGATTGTGTACACGCTTACATTTTTTCAGTTTCCTCAGACATGCTTTAAATTCCCTTAGGAATAATATTCATTTACGATTCTCGGCTATTCAGGTGTCCTCAGGATTTTTTGTTTATCGAAATAAGTTGGTTAGAAGTTTTGCCAACCTGTATCCAAATCAATTTAACCTGAACCTGGCAAAGTAATGCAGCAATGATGTCAAGTTTCTTCAACTAACAATATTAGAATCACTTCGTGCAACTTAATACTATCCTAACGGTATGCACATTTTAATAGCGGCTGGCTTAACATCTGTTTGACTATTTCCCTATATACAATCTGCAATTTAAAATTGATACGGCTTCAATCAAATGATCTATTATTCTGTGCTATTGTATCTTTGGAAGAAGAATTGTCCTTGAATCATTCATCATCAGAGTCAACCCATGCGTTATTTAATTAAACTAACGATCCTTTATTTCTAGTTAAAAATACAATTTAACATTGTTTATTTAGTTCACAAGTACTGCGAACCCTTTTGTCAAAACCTCTGAATTACAGCACGAAGCAGAAGTTGAACGAAATTTACGAGCCGCCTGCCGGTCCGGTATAGTATTGCACAGAATAAAAACAGAACATTTTATGTTATTAATGCACACGAATCAAATTAAATGTTCTGGCTAAATATTAACGTAACTTTGATTGTTTTAATTGATGATTGTAATTTTGTAATTTTGATTATTTTATTTGATCTCTTTTCTCTAAATAATTTTTTTTTTTCCACAATTCTCTCAAAAATGTTTATGTAAATTAATGTAAGGTGCTTACTTATAAGTCAATGCAGTTTGTACCTATAATTGAAGTAACGTTTAGTTAATAATACTTAATCATGTAATTTTTATTTCCTCGCCACAGCGTTTACTTTGTTGCAACAACTAAATAAATAAATAAAAAAAAATGTTTTTATTATTTGTCTTGATTTCACCTTCAACGTTCAAATTATACACGAAGAATTTAATCAGAAAGTCAGTGAAGTGTCCCTTAATATTCTACTACTTACTGTATAACCGGCGATACCCTGCACACATTTTCATACAACACGTAGTGGTTTCTTTTAGTATATTGTAATATTCATTTCCTGCCTTTAAAATATTATGTTTTTTCCTATTAATTTTGTCATCATTACGCAGGATATCACTGCGGTCACCACTATTTAATCAATTACGATCATCAATAACTGTAATAATAATCACAATGTCTGTAATAAAAATCAATTTAAATAACCGCAGGCTATTTCTAGCCGATGACAGATTACCGTGGGAGAGAGCCGCCGCTTTCTTCTCTATAACTGTTCTGACATTTTATGATGGAATGCTATTTTAATTGCCAAACGACAATTGACATTTAAATGGAGGGACTAATAAATAATATTCCACGAACGCAAATTCATCTGGCAGTTGCTTTAAAACGTTTATAATTGTATCATTCGGCTGGTATGCAGGTGGCCGAAAATAAAAACATAGATATTCAAATTTCACTAAAACAACGCAACGTCGGTTTAAATATGCGAGGCTCGCGCGAAATATTTCAGGTAGATTATATTAACGAGGACAATGTAGCTAGGTGTCTGTAGTTACATTGTTCAGTACATTGTCATAGTCATTGAATTGGTATCAATTGACTAAACAGTTGTTTTCCCCCTCTTTCCATTCCATGGCCGGCAACGCGTTGTTGACATCCCTGATGTTGCTAATATCCATGGGCAGTGACCACTTACCATCAGGTGACCCGTCTGCTCGCTTGCCTACTTACGACATAAATACAAGCCAAAATAGATAATAATAATCATTTTATGTACAAATCATCATGATTGGTAAAAAAAAAGTATCATTATTTCCATAAAGTAAACATAAATTCGTGGAGCTTCACTATTGGTCTAATACACAAGCTCAAAGTCGCTCAGCGGGCTAGGAAGAGAGCTATGCTCGGTATCTCTCTATATACGTGATAGAATCAGGAATGAGGAAATCCGTAGAAGAACAAAGTTAACCGACATAGCTCAGCAGGTTAGTCGGCTGAAGTGGCAATGGGCCGGCCATAATAGTTCGAAGGACCGACAATCGTTGGAGAAGAAAGATCCTCGAATGGAGACTACGCCTCGGAAAGAGACAGACATTTTCAACATTTTTAGGACGGCTCCAAACGTTATTCATAAATGAAAGTATTGTAAAAGTAATAAAGTTGTTTTTATTTCACGTCTAAAATATTCAAAAATGTGGTGGTTACACTATCTGCGTTCCAGTAACACATATGTATAAAACTGAATTGTATAAATATATAATATTGATAATTTAATCCTTATACGAAATCCTGCTGTGAATCGGTCGCCAGCTTTTGTTGCCTCGCACGATATTTTGGTGTAACGGTAATGTATTTTGTGTTCGTATTCTAAACATCTCCAATATACCCAAAATTTCATACCGATACTCAAACATATATTCACACTGTAAATAATATAGAAGAAACGGGATAAAATGAAAATTTACATCTCTTAATCAGAAGTAGCAATGCATCTATAAATGACTTCTGACACATCTACATAGAACTATGTATAGTCGCTGATTTCCATCAGCTACGGTAATAAATAACAGGTATAGCAGCGCCCTCTGCCGAAGCTTTTAAGGTAAATCACGGGTAATTTAGTTAGAGTCATTTTCACAAACTATTTTTATTTTGCATGTCACAAGAGCAGGCATTTTAATTGAAGCGACGGAAAATATTCCGAGGTGTTCCGTTGTTATGCTTTCATTATTCCCCGGGGAGAGAATTTCCCTTATATTAATTAAGTGCCAGTCAGAATAACTTTTCTGAAATTAATTTTGTACTTTCATTTTTATTTTTTTGTTTTTCGAAATAAAAAGAGACATAAAGAGTGTTTTTGTGTCGTTTTATGAGTTGCTTTTATCTTCAAAACCTCATTTTAAACCATTTATTTTGAATTAAAATGAAAAGATTGAAATAAAAATCGTTAAAATAAACATACGTTAAGTGATGACAACTGAGACGAGATTGCTGCTAAAAACAAATTAATACATTTCACAATAAAAATAAAACTGTGACGGCGTTAAAAATATACGTTTAATATTTTTTATATATTATAAGGGTTGTCGTGGATACGGAGCCCAAAACATTTATATTGCAATGTCTGTTCGTGCAGGCATCACTTTTAACAACTGAACTGATTAAGATAATACTCAGCATGTTTTTAACTTACAACCCAGGGGTGTCCCCATTAAACTTTTCAACTCGGAAAATGGATGTTTCCGCAGAATAACATATGCAAGTTAGTATGGACATGCTCTCAAGAGGTTAATAATGAATGTTTTGACTGTTACAGTTCACGTAATGTAATAAATATGAGTCTAACCGCCAGTTTCTGAAAGGCTCGTCAAAATGTCGGTCATTTAACACGCATATTAAAGTGAAAGTTCTATGAAGTCAATTCGAGTTTCTGAAACGTTAATTAGCGAACGATTTCTGAATAATCATGCTTTCTGCAACCCAATTGACGTTTGACAATAGATTTGACAGTGAATTTCTTAACTTTTTCGTTGATCAGCCTTTCAGAAGCCGGCCGGTTAGTCATAGTATAACAAAAATATAGACTAATTAACATAAACGTATAACCGCTAAAATACACAAATAACAATATTTTTGGATTCAGGTAAGTCACGACAGTTCTACCGAAGCGAAGCGAAGCGGTTGCATGTAAATACATACATACATTTAAAGATGCTTCGTAGAAAGTCTGTGTCACGGACGTTGCTCTTATAATGAGAGCTCTTGTTAAGTAGCTGCGCCCGTTCATTCTAAACTCTTCAACATTAATCAGCATGCAGCGCTAAAACTAATTTCTTTCCTTTTAGCAAAGTTTGAGGTTAAAATTTTATGTCGTGTTTTTTATGAATTCAAATTACCCTACGACTAATGATAATATGTTTTATCTCATTACGAACGTTGATAATACAATTAAGTTTCCACTTTTTTATTAATTGATGACTTGATATTTTATTGATGACAAATGTAAAAATTATAAAAAACAACTATTCGGCAAAGATTTACAAGTAATTCTAGTTTAAATAATTAAGTAAGTAGTAGAAAAAGTATTAACTTATAATTAATAATAAAAATAAAAAACTGCACTACGATCTACGTGAGTAGACTACGTTTTTTTTTTCTGGAAATGTTCTTGTGAAATCGTAGTCCTGCCACAGATTATGGTAACTATGTAATTTATTTATTTATTTATTTATATATATATAGACACTTGTAATGCTAACAGCTATGCCAAGTCACACTACAAGCTACATATAAATACTTGGTCCGTCCGAAGATCGTCACGGAGACCAATTATAACTTTGGACATCGTAATTCATCCGCTAAGAGGATTATATAACAATGGCAAAATAAACTAAACAGGGCGTCGGTTTATTTCAAATGAGTCATAAATCTGGTAAACAAACCTGAACTACAACATCTCCAACCTATCACGTATTTGCATAAACATCAGTAAGTTGGAGAAACCAATTAAGCGACACAATATTATAGACAATCAACAGCTTGTTTACCGTCAGCCAGCCGCAGATATTATGCAAAGTTCGGTAATATATCTCCGTATGCAATATATCTATCGTGTGTTCAATTTAATCAACACACACCAGGACGCCGCCGTCGCTACAGCAGGCTGGTAATTACCCGCTCACAAAGCTCCAGTCAGGTATTCATGAATATTAGACAAGATTACCAAATGAAGCTGCGGAGGCACGCTTCAGATATGTTGAGACCTGGTAATGAGTTTGCGATGCGAAGCTCTGAAGAATCGAGAGCAGACGAGAACGGATGATTAGATTACGGAAATGGGCACTCTCGCTGGCACACTTCTGACTTTATGAATACGCATTATTCCGACAATCTGTGATGGATTAACATAACAGAGGCAATAGGCTCATCGCCATCGCCATAAATATATTTGAAAAAGAAGATGTATTTGAAAAAACCACGTTAGTAAAACATATACGAGTATCTTTACTTAGACATTACAAAACTGTAGAAGTTGTTTATTTGGTTGAACGTGCTAATCTCAGAAACTACTAGTTCGAATTCAAGAAATCTTTGTCGCCGTACAGACGTGTTCTAGTACAGAAAAGACATTGCTTTAATTTCCTTTTCTTTAAACATTTGTAAGATCCAAGGAAACGATGATGGAATAACAGCTGGAATTTCTAGCATTACTATGTTTAACATTGACATTTAAACCAACAAACGCGTACAAACTAAAACCTCCCCATTAGAATGTCTGAGACGTAGATGCCATAGGTTACACAAATAAAACATCACTGATGCTGGGACCAAGCATTGACCTGTCGCATAAATGTCACCAGGGGCCATCAACACCAACTGGACACCTGGCGTTCTTCTACAATACGTTTTTCACATTATTTTATACCTCGTACGTGTAAACTGCTGAACAAACTTCCTGCATCAGTGTTCCTGCAACAGTGCTATGACATGGGGTCCTTCAAAAAGCGGGTCCATCGCTTCCTTCTTGGCCGGCAACACGTTGATGACATCCCTGATGTTGCTAATGTCCATGGACGACGGTGATCACTTACCATCAGGTGACCCGTCTGCTCGTTTGCCGGCTTACGGCATAAAAAAAAAACTTATATTTTCGCTAGTAAAATAATATTATACCTACTATTCTTTATATTCGTACATTATGAAAGGTCGTGCGTTTTCCACACATCTGTTTGATTATTTCTTTTCGTTACTATAGAAAGGAATTGCGACAACGGAAAGCCAAAGGATTTTAATAAAATCCCAGTTTGTTACAACTCTTTCCCTTGCTCAATCGTTAACCTTTCGACACATTGCTGATGTTTGCTCGTCGTTTTCAATCAATACCCGTCGAGTTATTTTCATTGGATACATCAGAGTAATTACGGCAAACGTTAAACAGAGAAAGGTTTAAAATGTGACAAGAAAGAACGGCGTCGTTTTATATAAATCTAATACGTTAAAACCTTAAATATTATTGTTCAATGTCTGTGGTATGTATACATTAAAGAAATATTTTAATTATAAATATATGTTAAATAAACGGTTGTTCTAGAAGTAATGTTTCAATTTAATATTTGTGAACTTATTGTAAAAGACGGAAGAGTATAATCATCATTCAATACAAAGATAATAAAATTGATGTAACATATTTTATAGCTCGCGTCAGTACTAAGTGAACGAACTAATTAAACGTTTTAACTACTTGCTAATGACCACTAGTAGTAAAAATTTCTTGAGCATTTCCTTGTTATGTTAAGGTATGTTAAGTTGTAGGCCTAGTTGTTATCGTAGACATTTAGCTATGACGGACCCTTTGAAACAATTTGGAGGGCTATGCTCTTGACCTCTTCACTGATGAGGAAAGCCTCGTGTAATAGCGAGATTGAATACATTTTATACATAATCCGTTCGTAGAGTAAAAAATACCAAATGGTAAAGCTTATTTCCTAACGAATTCATCGACCTTAATATCCATATTCGTTATTACAGTCATTATAATGTGATAAGCTCTAGAAGAAAATATTAATGTGTGTAAATGTTATACATAAAAAACATAACTTCTTAGGTTTTTCATTTGCTTGGAATCTATTTTCCAGTTCAACAAATAGCACTCATATTTTTATAAGGCATCTTTTTCAGAAATCATCATAATTCCATCAAGTGAATATTTGATTCGAACTATTTATTCACATATTCTCAAAATAAATAATGTAAGTTTGTGTGGTATGGCTAAAAGTAATATCCAGAATCACTACAACTGTTTGAAAAATTGTCTTCGTAATTGAAATATATATTGCACATTGAAAGACAGTGTTATATACAATTACTAGCACTATATTTATATTTGATTATTCTGGAGGAGGGAATATTTTATTATTATGTCAATTTGTCCATAAGGTTGCTTTTTAAACAATGCAATGTAAGTAGCCAACAAACAAACAGACGCGCTACCTCATACTAAATGGTCAACGTTGTTCCTGTACCTGTACCTGTCCTGTACGTACGTACGACCCGCACCATTTCTGGCTCTCCGACACTTCGACTGAAAAATGTAAAAACGCTTTACGGTCAAGTTTAGAAGGAGGTTCATAATGAGCCAGGATGAATAAATACCAAACCATCGAAGAAACTGAATGGAACATAGCGTAACAACTCCAAAAGACCGGAACGAAGGACTGTTCGTCTTAGCCCCGTCTGCTGTTCCGCATGACGCATCAAGAACAGGAGACTTTGATTGGAGTTGACTTGGATTCGAAATAGAGGAAATCCTTCCCTAGTAAACCGAAAAAAGAAATCATAATGTAAAGAAAGTCCAATATTTTGTATATCTGATTTAGGAATTTGTTGAAGCAATTGGTACTGGAACCGCTTAAATTGGAAAGGTAAATCTGGCGGGATCATAACAATGCGGGGAATATGAGGCAACTGAAAGCCGAATAATTCTACTGTGGGCGGATCACTCGGATAGTCGACGAATGAATAAACACGCAAGCCGACTAAAAATATCATACAATTCTTCTAACGCAAAATTCAAGATTTTATGTGTGTCAATCGTCTTACTATGGCATTCATAGAAATTAAGTTGAATTTGGCCTGTAGGGCCTATAGGATATTTGGCCGATATTGAAGTTAAATATAATAAGGAAAATATTGAAGTTCAATTCAATGAGACGAAAAGCTTCAATAAGTGCGATTTAAATTACGTGGAGGGTTAGTCTTTTGCATTTAAATTGAATAATTTGGATTAGTGCTGGATAACATCTACTAAACCCACTAGTACTTATACCTGTACTTATTTTATTCATAAACGATAAAATAATTGGATACCTAATATTAGGTGTTGAGGATACGATATAGCGTAATGTTTTAATTCAACTCTTACGTCATTTTTAACTGACTTCAAAAAAGAAGGAGTTCTCAATTCGACTGTATTTTTATTAGTAACTTTCGACGATTCTTTTTTATTATATTCAAAAGCTAGTGCGTGTCATGTGGTCCCATTTAAAACTGAACGTACGTACGCGACCCTACTCAATGAACGACTAGCTAATTACTTAATAACTTAAGAAGGTCTGAGTAGGGACTGAATAAATTAACCGACTTGGTATTACGTGGATCTCACAACTTTTTACGGCGGAAGTATTGAGTTGCGTGACTTGGTTTTTTTACAAGTTCTTGATGGCATATTGTTTACATGCACACGTTTACGAGCAATAAAAGAATTATAAAAATGAACTACTTTGACTGTTTTCGACCTCAATTGAAAATTACAACACAGCTTTGTAGAAATTGTCGAGTCCAAGTCGGACTCGCATAGGATTTGGGAGTATTACGGAGAGATTCGTGCTCATAAATATTTCCGGCCAGCGGCCTCATCTGGGTCTATGAATATTTCCTGCTTTCTGTTAAAAAAGAACTTAAGTTCATATACTCGTACGAAGGTAAGTAAAGATCTGCTCTGATATGAACAAAAATATTTACTTCCTTCGTAATCATTATACTTAATGTCAATGGTAAGAGGGTATGGTTAGGGAATTTAAAGTAATATGTATATCATGCGCATTTTTCTGTAATATCTTTTAAAGAATTATAAAAATGTAATTTTCCTCTCGTAACCATAGTATATTCAGTTATTTGCTCATAACATACCCTTTCACTTGATATTGCTGCTGAAGTTCAACCTACTAAATCAGATTACAGTATGCCCACACATATCCGATAATAACCCACAAAGTTCCATATGAATTTCATATTTCAATTTCCGTCTAATAGATTACGATTAAAATCACCTGACCGGTGATTGCAGATTGGAGTGTAACCGGTGTAGAAATATACGCCCATGACAATATCACTGTACTAAGAAAATAATATAACTATCTCCGCTTTACATGATTTAACATCCTGAAGACCTATGAAACTTGTAAAGTTATATATACCGTATACCATACGCTATAACAGGAAATTACATTAAATAATGGCTGAGAGTGACAGCTATAAAAGCAGCTATAGCTTCATATTACTTTCGTCGTATTATTTAAGAGATTTTCTACAATACTCAGTCCTTGGTTATTGCGCTACTTGACTTCAAAGATTATTTTGTTTGGAGAGGTTTCTACTATAATTTAACTGAATAAGTAAGGCACCAACCAACCTAGACGAATTTAAACAGCGTATATTTTTTTTACTTTTTCAATTCAGTCTACGTCGTCAAAATCCATAACCACAGCGTAATAATTTTTCGTAGTACGACTAATATTTTACTGTCGACGAAATTTAACAAAGGAAGCATAATATTTTATTTTATTTAAATACCGTTACGTTTGTCCTTTGAATATTTAGATTTCTTAGATATCCATCTATTTATTTTTTATTTATAAAATGTATTACCTATATTGTTAAGACATGACTAAATCAATCACCTTATAAGTTTATCATAAGAGCAGGATTATTAAGTTAGTATATAATAGTCAACTTTGCAACCATCTATCACAACAATCAACAAAGTATAATACTAACCTCATAACAATGGATTTCCGCAAAGTAACGCCTAATATTAATAACTATAAGTAAAAGGATTCAATGATTAATTTTTAGCTGACAATCAGTATAGTAATTAAAAATTCATATTCAGTTCAATGCTTCTATAATAAGTTCGTAAATGTATTTCGTATCGTTTCGTATCGTGATTCGTAAATCATTCCCCAATAAGTACAAGTTCTACAATTAATGAAGTACTTAATATACAACTTGAGGTTAAATATTAAATGTTATCTGAAGCCATTAGTAGATTTTACAACATAATTCATGCCGGCGCTAGTTACAAAACGGCAGCGTAACAAAACACTGAAAAGACATTTACGATCTAACTCGAATTACGTTTCACTGTTATAGTAGGTAAATTGATTTTCTTCGTACTACGTACTGTTACTACATTCACCGTGTGTTGAATTGATTATTTTTGTCCTTAATTTGCTTTTTTACACGTGGTCTTTATAAACTAGTGTCCGCCTTTGGCCGCTTAATAGAAAATACAATACCTTAAACATCCGGTAAATATAATTGGTATCAATAATATTAATGAATATGACAATCATTTATTTAATAATAATGAAAAACTGCATTTAAATCGCAATTAAGCCATAAATGAGATGATTGAGAAGCAACGAAAAATAACAAAAAGTTTTGAAATATTTTTAGTGAGATCAATTAATTAATAGCTCAATTTTGTTAACCGTGAAATCGATTGATTGACTAACTGATGCATTTATTTTAGCTTCACCTACCTACGAACGCTGACTTAACCAAAGAAATATATGAATACTTTTTGAAGAAAAATTTTGTGCGTAATAAATCTTAAAATAAATAGTCACAATTATTAGTATTAACCTCTTGATTAACTCACATATTAATAACATAAAAATGGCTAAAATGAATATTTAAAACTATTTCAATAATTTAACGGGGGAAATTTTAGGTAAAAGTGCTTATCTACAGGAGAATTTAACGGCAAAATGTATTATTCAATCATTGTATAAATGACATCATCATTTTATAAAATTCTCAGCTCACCTAGGCATTGCATGATTTTTTAAAGGGGCATCGTCTCAAGAAAATCAGCAACACCAAAATGATATTACACTAGCGACCGGCTTCGCTTCGGTATGAATTTTACTTTGTGTCCATGAAGATCAAATTTACATAATTTTTCATTATTATTTCATTCATATTTGTTGAGCAAGTATGATCTCACTTGAATTTATTTGTCGCGTAATAAATTTAATTTCGCGATAACTCCTAAGAAATTACTTTAAATTGTATGATATAGCGAACAATTATAATATACATGAAATGCTCGAGCTATCTGACGTATTTAATTTAATAAAGAATATTATCATATACGTCTAAATAGCTTTCAAATTTAAACATATTTTTAAACATTACAATGGCTATGGCAAGTTATCCTTAAAAGATAGACATATATTTAAAACGGCTTTATTACAAAACGTGGACTAGCAAAGTACCGGTTTAAACTTCTATTAGACCAAGTAAAATAAACCGTAAAGTAAGATAGTCGTGGTTTAGAGCTTATTTTGTAATAAGGCGGTATGTCATCGCGGACTTTATAAAAGAGGAACAATTCCACCCAACATTGATTGTTATATATATTAAACAGAGTAGACATCATGAAAGCTCGCAATCAGAACAGACCGGAACGCATAAAATGTACACCATAGATAGAACTGTGCAGGTATAAAAAGTGATGTGTTATTACAACAGGAAAAGAACATTGAGCATATTAAACGTCTTTTGAATACAGAGTTATGTAAACAAGCATACTGTACGCAGTGAAACAGTTAAAATTATATCTCTGTGACTTCCACTCGTATGAATAATGTGCTCATACATTTATGCTGAAATTAATCGTAACTGTGTAATGTTTTCAAAAATTATGTAAATATATTTTTTAATATTATTCTTAAAGAGGGAAGCTGTACAAAGTTACCCGACCATTCGACAGCATTATCTTTAGTCATTAAGACGACAGCAAACTGACTCGTGTTTATAAACAACAAGACGTTAAACTTGTACATTGAATTATTCTTTAAGAAAATGTTATTGTAGATACTTAGGAATACTTACCAATGTAGTAATGTCATATTTTGGATACTTTATTTTTGTTCAGGTGACTATATGAATGTTACTCGGCAAATAAAACCATTCGTATATCATAACACTACAAACATTTACTTTGAAAGATAAAATGTAATAAATATGAATTTATAAAACGTTTGATAAAACGTTTGATAAAATAAAATCTATGACGTTGGATGGGTACGTATACCATTTTTAAACGTATGGTGTAGTGTTCACAAATATCACAACTACAGATATAATAGACTTGTCTACTCATACGTACGTACGTAAACAATTTTTGTAACAAATATTTTGTGATTAAAAACGTTTAACCATTCTGTTCAAATTTAAGAATAAATTTTCTATACTTTTAGGGGTGTATACATATTAAATAAATTATATAATTCAGTAAAACCTTCTTTGGTTTAAAATGTTATGTAAATATAGAATATAAAATGAAATTTTCGAGTCTACGTGTATGTTGCTTCGGAATGAACCTCTCTTTTGTGATTTAACGAATGTCACCCATCTATTACGTGAGGGAACTCGTTCAAAATGAATATAAAAATGCTTTTGGTTTGTAATCTTGGATATGTACAGTTATTCTTCATTTAGTACAATAACCTTCATGAGCACATTTTTATTAGATTTTTATGTAAATAACCGACTAACACGCAGGCAAGCTGTAACTTAGGTGTACAAATATTTGTCCGTAACTTTGACAGACTCAGACGTCCGAATAATTGGAAAATATGTACACGTGTTGTACTACAATAGTGTTTTTTTAAGATGATATGGAAGAAAAAGAAAAAGTAAACCTAAAATTCCTACCAGTAAAACCATCGAACTTAAGTTTAATAGGCAAGATTTTGTTAAAGGATTTTACTTTTTGGTTCTGCTTAGTCTCAATACGTTTTTATAGAACTATATTCATTACTAAAAGGTTTTTGTGAACTTCGAGGCACCAAGCCAACCTCATTTGATCGTTGGTAGAACCCCACTACTCCACTGGACATTGTCCCAGTAGATTTCTTTACCACACACCGCACACACGTGCACACATACTTGTTAATTAAAAATAAATAAATAAGGAAAATTGCATATAGTTCCTTAATTGAAACGTCAATTGTAAAACTCAAAACTTATGTAAATAATATCTAAAACAAAATGTGATCTGTCTTCTTCCTCGCTTGGAATGACCATGAATACTTTTTGTCTAAGCCTTTAGAAAAGCCTGCGTTAAGGAGCAATAAGGAAGATCTCAGATTGTTTCTTAGCCGTCTAGGCATTACCTCGAAATTGGGGTGAATAGCATTATCTCTACTAATCAGGTAGTCCGTCGAAAACTAGGACTGACACATTAAAATTAATTTTTACCTCAGTTTCATTATAATTTTAAATAATCATGAATATGTTTTTGCCAAGCACATTAAATTCAGACGTATTTTAATTATTTTAATTGACTAGTACTTTGCATAATTACGTTTTCTAATCAAAGAAACACTTAAATATTATTATAAGTACTGCGCTAAAGGCTGCAGTTTATTTTTCAACAGAAATTTATTATTCGAGTTTCATACAGTTGAACATTTTTAAGAATTCTCTCGTACTTTTATATCGAGGCGAATAAACGATTATTATCTACTATTAGCATCTGCCAATGTTCCAGAAATACTTTATACTTGTAGATAGGGCCAGTAGCAGATACACGATGGCAATCGGCTGGGAAGCGAACTGTAGAGGACAACAACATCGCAATACACGTCACTCCACCCGATGGAGAAGAAGATGACGAATTCGTGCCGCAACTGCGTCCACGTCGCAAGATGAGCAGCCCGCTCACCGCGCTACCCGGACCGGAGAACTTTGGCAGCGCACCCGGTAATAATAAATAATTCAATTATTATTAACACCTACTGATAGAAAATACCATCATAATACCTTAGCTACTTCCTTAGTTACCTTACTACTACTACCTTAGTTACCTAAGGCTTAGGTTTTCAATTATAAATATTCGAATTACTGCTCTTAACAAGCTCTACTTCTCCACAATACTTATTTATATTTATAATCATTGTAATCTGTAATTCTGTACTTTTTTTATTAATTATAAATTAATGCCTGACTACAGTCCCATCTGATGACAAGCGGTGATGTAGTCTTGGGTGGTAAAGCGCATTAACTTAGTAGAAGCCTATTCACTCTTGACTTGAAGACATTATCACTAACTTACCTACTACCCTGTTAAATAATAATACCAGTAGTTCCAATCGAATCTTCGAAAATATTCTGTATTGCTTATTGTGTCTCTTAATTAAGGCAATTTTTATGCACTAGTGTTTTCCCAGCTGTCGAATTCGACCGAAATCGTCATTGAAATATTGAGGACAACATGAATTTTAAACACGAAAATCTACTCTTATATATTAGTTAATACTATATTGGAAACAATACACATTTCAGTACGAATATAGTGAAATGTGTTTTGTGTTTGCCTATTTATATACACTCGTAGACTCAATCTACACAATCGACTTAATGTACAGTCGCCATCAGATATATGGAAGCGGGCGAGGTCCTCAAATAGTTCGGAGCATCTTTAAATTTCAATAAATTCGTCACAGTACATAAGGTCAATAACATGAGA
>DWJN01000924.1:0-20323 GCA_018248895.1 Carystus phorcus
CAGTCGAGTAGAGGACTCGGTACGGGTTAGACGTGCGCCCGCCCTCGTGTTGCTGTATTGGTGAGCCATAGCGAAGTGCAGCCCTAGGCGTTCCTCTGGCTAATACCATTCGACACAGGATACCACAGTATTTATGTTTTATTCAATGTAACTAGCCAATAAGAGAACAGCCAAAATACCAATAGTGGTCACCATTATCTAAGGACATTAGACTCGTAGAAGTATCTAACTGAAATGGCAATGGCCAGGCCACATCGTTCGGAAACAGACAATCGATGGGGTCGGAAAGTACATGTCGCAAAAGAAGCACAGGTCGCCCCGGACAAGGTGGATGGATGACATAAAGAAGACAACGGGCAACCGCTGGATTAAAAGGGCCCAAGACCGGAGTGGCGCCAATTAGGGGAGGCCTATGTCCAGCAATGAACTTCAAAGGCCTGATACATAGATTTAAAGATATGGAAGAAGAGTGGATAGCACGAAATACTAGCACTCAAGAGTTTGATAGTTTGAACACACTCATCTCAAGAACAACTGGTTTGAATTGAAAAAAACCTTTTTTTGTTGATTAGTACAGTTACCGAAGAAGGCTATAGACTATACATATGTATATTATAACACTACCACCAATAGGAGTTGAGCATTGATAACAAATTTTACAAAAACGGGACAATTGCTTTAAGGCGATACGAAGTTCGCCAGACCTACTAGTAAAACATAAAATGCAATTTTTTTATACTATGCTCCTTCATTTAATTAATAGTTGACATTATTCTAAGCCAAATCATAAAGTCGACTAATTAATCCAAAATGGTTATTCGCCTAAATATACGCTACATTTCTTAGTCTAGACTACATAAAGGAGCCAATTAGTAGTGCGTTGGCTAATTAAAGACTAAGTGTTCTCTTGCTACTAATTAGAGGGACTTCATCATATAATAAGAAGATAATTTTGACACCACAATTTCGTTTCATAAAACATTTTGCGGATTATCGTTTTTATCTTCAAAACAGTCTGGTCTAATGGACAATTTTGTATATGTAAGTGGATATAAAAGAAGACAAATAGGATTTACAATATTCGGCTACGACGTATTCGTCATAATCTAATATTAACAAATTACCTTAATCATGAATAAATGAATTTATTAATTTACTATTTTTTACGTTTATATGAATCTAGCAGACACGGCCACGCGTTGCTGTGACTGAGGTTTACATACTCAATCTAGCCGACTCAATTACCCTACACCGCCATCTGTTAGAATCTTATGGAACTAATCCTATAAGATATAAAACAAATAGTTTGCAATAAAATAATATTGCGACTATAAATTGAGTGTAAGCTATCCTATCTTTCAATTTGGATCAAACTGCACACGGTGTGCAAAATTTGATTGAAATCGGTTAAGTAGTTTAGGAGTCCATCGCGGACAAACACTGTGACACGTAATTTATATATATTAAGATTATTATAAGTGTTATTTTGTAATAGTATTTGCTTTATATTTACTCGTATTTGTGTAATAATACAACTTTTCACAAGAGCAAAAATCTTAAATGTTAATTAATGCTAAGTTTTTTATTTATGTCCAATTTCGATGACACTATAGTGCAAGCACCAACTATCGAATATAAAACCAGTAAAACGTCATTCGAAACCGTCATATTCCTTATTTTTTAAAATAAGAAAAGAAAAACATTTTTTTTTATCATTAGACAAAAAAAGGACGTACTCTATTGAGTATATATTTATGGCCGTAGTAAGCCAGCATCCACTGTTCAGGGCGACCCGTTAACGTAATTTTCTGACAGTATTACCCAAAACGTAATTAAAAAAACATATATGTTTTGTGCCAGACATCCTATTACAGTCGACAACATTATTATTAAGTACAGGGTTATTAAGTACAGACAAACAGATAAAAAATACAATCGAGTTGTGAAGCTCCTCCTATATAGTCAGTTAAAAATTTAATAAATCTTGTCAAGAACCCACAAGGTTTTTACCAATAATGAAGTTTTTCCGGGATGCAAACATTGCATTGACACTAAACAGATTTGTCTAATACCACATTTTCTCTTCAAGACGTTCGTAATACCAATTTTCGAAGCGTGGATCTTTAAAACCACCCTAGTAAGGTCTATTTAAGCATGTTTGTGGATTACTTATAGAAAGTTCAGAATTTAAAGCGCCTTCAGCGCGACGCTGCATGTAGTAAACTTTGTATTTGTTCTGTTTTATACAAAGGCGACCCACTTATTGGATCTAAAAGTTTTTTTAACTTGAAATTAGCATTTAGCTTCCTCCAATACTTCTTGTATATAACAATGTACATATAGATGATCTATATGGTACAATGGTTATTAAACTGAATCACCTTCAAAGGGTTCGATTCCCAGGGAAGCGTAAATTTGAACTATAAGTTTAAATGACTAGGTATATGTCGGTCTTGTGTTTTTTTGCGTGTGTTGTTAGATACATACATACGGAAAAATATAAAGAAAATAGAAGGTAAATAACACAAAAAATTCAATGTCAACACAATTTCACTGTACATTGAGTTCGGCAATTTGGAAATAAATAAACTCTTACAAACATTGGTTCTTTGCACACATATTGACAAGCACAGGCTGTTATTTTTCATAGAACAAATAGGCGTTCCCAAATGATATGACGTATAAACTCCAAGAGGGTAAACGATGACTATAAACTCATTGTAGGTACATTAAACTGGTCTCACGATCAAATTCAACTAAGACACTGTTTACTACATGTTGGTAATTTGGTGGTGGACACTTATGGTATTTTTATATAATTAGTTAAACGTGGAAATGAGCTACATAATGGTAAGTGGTCACCGTCGCCCATGAACATCAGCAACACTAAAGACGTCACGGATTTGTTGCAGCCAAAAAATAAAATAAAAGAAAGAAAAAAAGAAATTATTCATTTATTTGATTGCAACATATAGTTTAGAAATATATCTAAATCAAATCCAAAATAATACAGGCAGGCAAAATATTATTCAATATTCAAAGAATTAAAAAAAAATACAGACGAATTGAGAACCTCCTCCTTTTTTCGAAGCCTTAACAGTCGTTATGTTTTTTTATAAAAAGCAATTCAAAATTTATGTTATGTTAAAAATCGGGCGCTTCATTAGGCTACGCTTCAAACATTAATATAAACTATTTATGACATAGTTCTGATGTTACTCTGTATATCAAAATAGGTATTCAAACCGTTGACTCTGTGAACTTTTACAAAAAAAAATGTTCGTTCCAAATTCAGTTTGGAAACAAAGTTTCTCATATGTGCCGTGTGGTACTTCCTATAGTATCTTTATTCTATGGCTATTTTTCATCGCGACCATCCAACGCGGTCAGTCCCAACCTCGTGGGAAATCTAGCTACCGTTGATTCAATAGATTTTTTGCTCCCCATCCTTCAGTACTTTAACAATAAAAATTGCGAATAAAAATTCTACGAATGGTGAGTTTGTCAAAGTTTAACTCGCAGCGCAAGCGAGGGATTTCAATATCTGAAATTGCAGCCAACAAGCCGGTAATAAAGTGACCGCGGAGACAATTTTATTGGAAATATATTATGCTTTCGTGTTTACCTACTATCTCTGTGGTATTATCTCTGTATGTACGTATTTTATTAACATCTCACATCTATCTCACACACTTCTTATCCGTTTATGTAATATTACGACTACTAATAATAAAGATGATAAAAATTGGTATTATTGACAGTAGTGAATACCACTTTTTATCGTGTTCATAACTAATAGTCTTACGATTAATTGTCATCATTATGCTACTTAGAACTAAAGAGACAATACGCTACTCACAAATATACATAAAGTAAGTAAAAAAATATCATGTAATATATATTATCATATGCACGGAAAATGGTGCATAGGATGCACCGCACCAGGTAGACTAATAACCTAAAGAAGACAGGTGGAATCCGTTGAATTCAGAAGGCTAAGCTTAACTAGCTGCCTAGCAATGGACATTTAAAGCCACGAAAACAATCCTGAATTGTCTGGAATAGTTTCAAGTAAAATAGCATCAGATATTGTTCGGAAACGGTTCTTAAATCATTGTATTTAAATGCATGCAATTTTCATGCGTTAATACATAAATAACTAAATAAGAAACATTGTTATTATATTTATTTATTTTTCTTTATTTTGTTACATCACCGTATGTCCGAACTACGCGACGAACAGGTTCGCACTGAAAATCAGTGGCTGTGGCTCGCCACCACGGCCTACGCCAAGGGCGATCCTGTTCCAGCAGTGCTTACTTTTAGCTCAATATAAGATCTCTTATAATTCCATCATAATTTATGTACAATAGAAAGCTAAGGATTTGCTGGAATAAAGGTTTCTTCTTCTTCTTCTTCTTTTAAATAAATATTTAAAAAATGACTTCCGATGTGCATTATTTTAATTAATTTTGTTGTAACTTCCTAGACAGAGAAAAAAAACTAAAATATTTTAAGTTTCCTGAAGGTTCCACCTGACGTCGACAATAACGATGAAGGCCTCATCAAAGCTTAGCTTTATACACAGCATACAAAATAACAAATTCTATTTTCCAACGAATGTGTAGCAAGAAATTTCGATAAAACCACTAGCAGTCGACCGACGCTGAAAACTTGTTTAATCTAACTTGTCACATTTCCTCAATTTTTTGCACTCACGAAAGAACGAGTTGATGTGACGACGCGTTCAATAATTTAAGGCCTTATATCAACTTACAGAACAAAGTCTGCTCATATTTCTTCTGTTCCGTAGTAAACTATAATATATTATTCTTTCTATACTATAAAGAAAAATAAATAGTCAAAGATAGTTCCCTTTATTTTACACTCATAATATTCGTCAACACTAACTTACTTTATTATATTATACTTAAATAACTCAACAGAAATACAGCAGTAAGACCCCGGACAACTGTTCAGAATCAGATCGACTCCTCCAAGAGAATCGACTCTGCTCAAGTGACTCCATCCCACCTGAGCTCCTTCCGACAACTCACTCGCGGACCACAACAGCGCCATCTTGCGAATGTGTAATTTAATCCAATAGAGACACACTTGAAGTAAATTCAAACTATTATACTTAATCAAATACATTAAAATTGTCATTAAATATCATTAATAATTTAAACAACAAAATATACATCATTTTCCACAAATCCAATACAATATACATACAATGGAAAAATACTCAAAGACGAGATCACATTATAAACTTCAATGAAGTTGAAATTTCTAATACTACTAGCTGACCCGGCCACGCGTTGCTGTAGGTAAGGTTTACATTATACTCAATTTAGAAGATAAATTACCTTACATCGCTTTCTGTTACAATCCTATGGAACTAATCCTTTGTAAGACATTAAACAAATAATTTGCAATTAAATAATATTGCGACTATAAATTGAGATACCTATAAGATATCTTTTAAGTTTGTACGGTGTGCAAATCTGATTAAAATCGGTTAAGTAGTTTAGGAGTCCATCGCGGAAAAACACCGTGACACGTAATTTATATGTATATGTATATTAAGTTGTATCGTTCGTCGATTTCATTCCGATTTTTTATGGAATTAGTTGACAAATGAATAGACGAAGCATATGATAGTAAATTGTCTCCATCAACGACAGACATAAACAACCCCAAAGGATGACGACTAAGAAATAAGATTGAAAAAAGTATTGTGACCTAATAGCAGTTCGAGCCATGGAGTCCAAGAGTCTTTCAAGCATTAAAAATCCGTCACTAAAAGTCGCAAATATGACAACCGGCCACGCCTTTTCTTAACCCGGTCGATCACTACACACAAACGTCTATGAGAAATTCAATGAACAATGAATAGTAAATACAAAAGAGGCAGCGTAGCAGTCCAACCGAGGCGACTTTTCAGTACGTATTAAAGTATCTCTATAATTAGCATGACTGGCAGGATGCCAAGGCATTGTATGGCTTCGTTTTACAATTTCAATCCTGACAGCGTGACCGGGTTATGGGTTTGACTCCGTAGTCACTCGCTCATCTGTTGACTATAAAAGAGTGACGATTACATAGTAAGCGATTTTTTTATAAATAACGCCACACACTTATAGCCTTACACTGGATACCCTGTGTTGTGGGTGCCATGGACAACACAGAAAGACAATAAGACACACACCCAGACCGAGAACAGAAATTTAAATTTCGGCCTCGCTAGGAATCGAACCAGGACCCTTTGAACGGCGGTTCGACGGGGTGACAATTATACCACGCGGGTCATCAAATGGCTGGTAACAGTACGTATATCAGATTCTTGAAACTGATCGCTGTATGTAGCAAATTTATTTAAAAATTGATAATCGGGGACCTTTATATGCGCAAGACAACCCAAAAAAATGATTTTTTCATTTTATCTGTTTGTCATTTGTTTTATCTGTTTCATTTTATATGTTTGTGCACGCTAATCTTAGAAACGGCTTTTTTGATGGGTTTCACTTAACATAGTGTTTTTTAATATTGGAATATAGTGTAATAAAATGCTTCACTTTTTTGTATATACATATGTACTTTAAAGAAAAACTTACAGCAATTTAGTCAAAATACAAACGGATTCTGTATTTCAGAACCGAATTATGCATATTTTAACATTGCAAAAAAATCTGTATTGTCAACTGTGACGCTTATAAATTAACGTATATGAGATATATTTTCTCGAGTGGATTACATGTTATAGGGTATGGAACTTTTTTACGCCTTTCAAAACTATCGCTCGCGACTCCAAGGCGAGAATATAGTAAGCGGTAAAGTAAGTACCTTAGAAAGGGATGACGCTTCGTCCTTTTTGATTACGTTTTCAGTGTAGGATTAAAAGGGTCTGAGAAATGTTAGTTATCGCCTAGTGATATAGTTGATACATTATTCGTTTGTTAGATTACATTTTCTTGTGCTTTCTTTGTCTAAAATTATATTACAACCCATTACTATAAATAATTCGAAGTGCTCATAGCCCGGCGGCTCGCGTCGATCCTATGCGATCGACAGAGTTAAGTAACTGCGGGCGCGGTCGGTACCTGGATTGGTGACCGCTAGTGGCAAACATTTCTTGAGCGTTCCGTGCTTCGGAGGGTACGTTAAGCCGTCGGTCCCGGTTGTTATGAACATAGCAGTCGTCAAACCATGTCGGAGGCCTTCGAGCGGTTTAAAATCATCCGACACTTGGGTTAGCCACTAACTCCTTCACCAATCCGCATTGGAGGAGCGTGGTGGAGTATGCTCTAGACCTCCTCAGTGATGAGGAGAGACCAGTGCTTAGTAGTGGGTCATTAAAGGGTTGAAGGCACTATAAATAATAAAAGAATAAATAAATGAAATACCATGTGAGCTTCCTTGAAAGCTAGCTATTTCTTTTAGAGTTGAAGATTACTAAAAAGGGTTCATTGTAATTAAAATTTGAATATTATAATTATTATCTTTTGTATTTTTTTAATATTTGATTACTTTAGTTTTGCTTCTCGTGTTTATAAAAATATCTCTATAAGATTTGTTTTGATATTTTTTTCACACGTTGCGTTGCAGTATTGAAATTTGCATACCTTTCCCTATCGTTTTTGAAAATATTCTATCGCCTATGTTCATCAGAGATAAAGTACAAGAATCTATTGGAGAAAAAAAATTTCAAATCGGTCAAAAGCAATAAATCTTTCTCCTTAATTATATTAATCTATTAATCTAGAATAAAAAGCTAAACTAATTAGCCTAACCCAATTCTTTGGTTTTTGTAGCTATAATATTTATATTATTTTGTCGATGAATTTCTTCTTAATAAGCGTAATATTTTTAACGTTCGTTTTTATTCAATAATTAGCGATAAGTCTAATTAATTAAAAGCCAGACTCAAGTATTTAAAAAATGTAATATTAATTTATAAAGATTTTACAAAATAATTAAGGAAGTCAGTTACAAGTATAATACTAATTTATAAAGATTTTACAAAGTGATTATGGCAGCAGAATTTGAGCGAACAATTGATTTAAGCCCGTGCTTAAACTCGTACATACGGATGAAGTTACGCTCTAGAAGCCGCGATGTGTTTCTCTGCTTCGCGAAAATATGTAGGGCCATTGATTCCAATTACTAATGTAATTCAGCGCTTGTTTGGCGATTTAGTTATATCAATGGTATATTGTTGTAAAAATAAAAATATATTTTTTATGTATTTACAAAGGTGACAGCGTGTACAAAATGATAATAATAATTGATCATTATATCATCATACAATTTTCGGTTATTTTCTTTGGTTACCGCCTTCTTAAATCCTTTAAATACTTGAGAAGACGGTAACAAACTTCATGGTAAATCTCTAATGTAAGTATAACAGATAAACGAGTCAGCAGCGGTGACAAAATCTAATGCCTTTAGTATCGTTAATGTCCAAGAGCGGCCCTGACCATTTACCATCAGGTGGCTCATTTGCTCGTTTATCAGCTAGTTACGTAAAAAAGTCAAATCTGAGGCGGACCATATAGAGTTCAAATTTGTAATGTAATTTTTTTGCGGGTGTTTTTTCAATTATTGTAAATTGATACTGCTTTATTTTTAAGCCTGGGGGACTTTCATTTAGATTTTTTTTATTAACTCTTGTTTTTGAAAACATAATATCTGTTAACTTGTTTTACAGATAACATTTTTCTTTCAACGCTCAACAATGTTCATTCAAAATTGATAATATGATTATTTTATTTACAATAATTATTTCAGAAAAATTGTAACATAAAAAAAAACGTCACGCAACGAATGGGCCTTTACTATTATTAAGGACGTGCAAATTTCTCCTCTCTATATACCCCAATGACACAACCACATCACTATAATAATCTATAGTATACTAGTAGATCCAGCAGACGTTGTTCTGCAACAATATAACCTAACAGACACGGCCAAGCGTTGCTGTGACTAAGGTTTACATACTCAATTTAGAAGACTTACTCCGCCATCTGTTAGAATCCTATGGAACTAATTCTTTGTGAGATATTAAACAAATAATTTGCAGTAAAATAATTTTGTGACTATAAATTGAGATGTAAGCTATCCTTTTTTTTAGTAACTTTCTTGTACTAAATTTGATTAAAATGGGTTAAGTAGTTTAGGAGTCCATAGCAGACAAACACCGTGACACATACTTTATATACATATATTAAGATAAAGATAAGGTTATTATCTACTCGTATAGTAAAAATAACACTCAAAGATCTTTTGCCATTTCACGCTCTTTACTCCCGCAAACTTTCACAGCACGGCTGTAGCGGCGAAGTTGGAGCAAAGTTTATCTGTTGCAGTGTTGTGATTGCCCGTAACACTCTTAAGGCCGGCGCATTGCGGCGTAACCGAAACTTGTTCAAAGTGGATGAAATTCCCAACAATATGCAATAGCTTTAAACGGGTAATGAAGTCGCCAAAATAGTGATAGAAGTATTAGCTATTTTGAACAATTTGAACAATACGTTCACTAACCGAAAATTTCTGAAAGGCTTGTCAAAATTTCGTTCATATAACACGCATATTAACGTGAAAGTTCTATGAAGTCTATGAAGTTCTGAAACGTTGATTAGCGAATAATTTCTGAATAATCATGCTTTCTGCAACCCAATTTTGACAATAGATTTGACAATGAATTTCTTAATTTTTTCGTTGATCGGCCTTTCAGAAACCTGCCGTAAGTGTTACGAATTTCTGGTGTAGTCTTGCTATTCTTACAAAGCGATACGGTTTAATTTTTCAAAATAAAAGGCTTAATGTAAATTGTGTGACGAAGTAGTAGCGGCGAAAGTTAGTATTGAACTGACATTTTTTTCTCTTCTAATTTTGAAATCGACAGCATACAGCAGTTTATTATTCGCCACAAAAAATTCTTTAGAGTTTATTTAATTCAATAATATTTACATTGAAATAAAAATACAAAAAACCTTTATTTCTCTAAGGACAAACAGAAAAAACAAAAAAAACACGAGTAATAAAAACAGAACCAGAGAATAAAACAACAAAATAAAATAACTTAAGATAAACAAATTCAATTTTTTTTCAATTTTTTTTCATCATGGATTTTTTTGGACAATCAGTTATCGAACACACTTAAGTTAGAGCTAATAATCATTTTAAAGTTCATTTAAAGTTCAAAAAATTAATTATGAATATCATATCCACCAATTCTCATTGAAGTGATACGGTGCTTTAAGTCTCTTCAATCAGTGAGAGGACATTAGTGCCTTGTAGTGGGACATTAATGGGTTGAAACTAGTGGATACATTTCTTTTAAATACTTCGTATATTAAATGTTATTGGATGCTATGGATTCAATTAAAAGAATCGTAGCGCCATATACTAATACATATCCAACCACGACTATACTTAAAATACATTTATATTCAATTTAATATAATCAGTTACAGTTAACATATTTACACACATAGTATTATGTTCTCTATACAGTTTTCGTAGTTTCTAATCGTCCTAATACTTAATTCCGTTCGAGAAGTTCCAAAATCTATACACCGAACGCTAATTAACTCATCACAGCAATTAAGTATTCACAGTTAACATCTCACTAGTCATTCATTAGCTGAAGAGAAAAACTGCGCAGTCCTTTCATTTTCAGTCGCAGTCAGTGAATTTATGTGAGTCGAGCTCGCACTGTGTAAAGGAGCAACCCTTTCATTGCACGTCTTAGCTTCAAGAACAATGGCGGAGTCCAACAATGGCTTAATACAACAAGAAGTCATTGTGCCGCGGACATCTTGCGAGAAGTGACTCGTCATAAAATAAAAATCTCTTAGGACAAGTTTATTTCTCGGTAGTTCTGAGACGTTGACATAATATTACATATTTTAAATCTCAGGATGAATTATTCTTCAGAAAACAAAAAACTAACGCATTATGATTTTTTTTTTTAATTTTTTCATTATATTTACCACAATTATAACTTGCTTTGTTCAATGAAAATTTTACAGGAAAAGATACCTACTTTTCAACGACTTATCCAATTTTAAATTTTTCTAAAACATAAATGTTGTTTTTCGGCGGTAGAAGTTAAAAACGCGACATTGTGTTCCTTATTTAAAATTTACTTTAAAAAGTTATATTTGTTCCAATCAACTTTATTTGCGTTAAATATCTGAATTTACTTACAGTTTTGTCGATTCATATATAAAATTCACAGTTCTATGTCCTAATTATCCAAATTAGCACTGCACTATCCCGCCAGTTAACCTCTACAACCACTTGTAAACACTGAAACAGCTGATTCTTAATTTTCCTTCATAATGGCCTCCTTTGATGCTGTTCTTGAACGTCAACAAGCTATAGAAGCTAATTTTCTAAAGAAAATGTCGGAGTTTGAAGCCCAGCTTAAACAACCTGCAGTACAAAGCAACATGACCGTGGCTCGTCTGAATGAAGAGTTCCAAGAGTTTAAGTCTCAAGTCTCAGACATGATGAATCTGCTTAAACAACTAATCGAGGAATGTTCCAAATCTATTGATGTCGTTGAAATGAGATACAGGAGAAAATGTCTATTGTTACATGGCATCCCAGAAGATATTGAAGGTAATCTCTCCGACTATGTTGTTAAACTTCTTGTTGATAAATTTAAACTAGGTGACTTCACTATCGAAAGGCTCACAGTATGTCATCGATTAGGTAGGTCATCTGAAGGCAAATGCAGACCGGTTCTGATAAGGTTTGTAGATATCTCATCTCGCACTACAGTCTGGAGGAGAAAGACAAATCTTAAGGGGACAGCCATTGTTGTCTCTGAATTCCTGACCCGCCACCGACAGTCACTGTTTATCGAGGCTCGAAAGCGTATGGGCATCCGAAACTGCTGGACGGTTGACGGAAACATCATGGTCAAATCTTGAGATGGATTGCACCACCGCATTGGCTCGGTAGAAGAGTTAGTAAAATACAGCGATGTCTCCGAAAAACTTCCTGATGAGGCAGGTCATATATCTCGCTCTTCTTCCCCACCAACAATCGCTGCTATCTCCGAACAGCATACAAGAAAGAGAACCGCTAGATATAAGAAATGAAGTAGCTTATACTCATAGTTTAGTTTTCACATAAATACTCTTTCGCCATTATCTTATTTTTATATACACTACTACAGTCGTTTTTATTTTTTTTTTTTGTTTTTATTTATATGTGGGTGGCCTTAAACTGTTTCAATAAATTCAAGTTCAAGTTCAAGTGCAATAATACAATTGTAAATGTCAAGACAATAATAACATTCACTTTGACAGTGTCAATAAAGTATATTTGACATAAGGTTGTAGTAATGGTATTGGACTCCATTATTTTGGCCATTTCACACAGTAAACTTTATCGATTTTTTACCTATGTATTTTCTAAGCTATTAAATTTTAAGTATGGGTTTTACTGTAATACTGTATGTGGTGATTTTTGTTATTATTATTATTATTTTTTTCTTTCTCTTGTATTAATTTTTATCATTTGATTTGTAACACTGTTGAGTTTCTGTCTTATGTTTATTTTTGTTCTGGCCAACTGGCGGGATTGGCAACAACTGAAAGTAGTTAATTGTATATAATCGTGATATAAAGTAATATAACTTTATATATATATATATTTATTATAATTATTATTTTTTTATTATATCTATTTACGATACGATATTATAATGTCGGATGACGACTCGTTTTGTACTGCTTATGATTCTTCTATAAGTTCAGATTCCTTTGAAGAACCTGTAACCCTGCGTAATTTGCTTAGTACCTGTTTTGACTCCTCAACAGATTCCTTTAATGCTTGCCACTTAAATGCACAGAGCATCCCCTCTCATTACTCTGACCTTCTTGATACATTCGATTCCGCTTCTTCTAAAGTTCAAGCTATTTTAATATCTGAGAGTTGGCTTAAGCCTTCCCTCCCATCCTCTACTTACTGTCTCCCAGGTTATGTCTTAATTAGGAATGACAGACTCAACAAGGGTGGCGGAGGTGTAGCTATTTACTTACGCAAAGACATAAAATATAGTATTATCATATCATCTCCTCCGGAATATTCAGCTGCAGCTGAATACTTATTCCTTGAACTTCAGCTGGGGCGTTCTAAGGTTCTGCTTGGTGTAGTTTATTGTCCTCCATCGATCGATTATTTCTCCGACTTGGAACGTGTCCTGGAATCAGTTTGTTCTCAATACATGCATCACATTATCATGGGCGACTTTAATACCGACCTACTCAAAACTTCTCCCCAAAGCAATAAGCTCATAAACATCTTGACTTCCGTAAACTTATCTGTTATTCCTTCAAATCCTACTCACCACAATATTGATACCCCAGATACTTGGCTGGATTTGATTTTAATTTCCTCTCCTCACCTAGTCATTAAGCATGGTCAGTTGTCTGCCTCCGGTTTTTCGCACCACGATTTAATTTACCTTGCTTATAAATTAAAACCACCCAAACTTAAACCTGAAGTTATTCTAATGAGAAGCTTTGCTGGACTGGACCTTGCTGCATTGAATAAAGACGCCGCCTCTATTGACCTCTCTCCTGTATATGATTCGTCATCAGTTGATGATAAGATTTTGCACTTCAATAAACTGATCCTAAAACTGTTTGATCAGCATGCCCCGGTTAAGGCAGTCCGTGTGAAGCGCCCGCCTGCGCCTTGGATAACAAGAGGAGTGCGCATGGCAATGTCTCGCCGTGATAAGGCATTTAGGAAATTTAAGCGTGATAGGTGTGACGAGAATTGGGCTCTGTATAAGACTGCTCGTAACCGCTGCAATCAAATGGTAAGAGCAGCAAAGCGTCAATACTTTTTCGATAATATTGTAAATTCTTCTCCGGTCGAAATATGGAAGTTTCTTAACTCCCATGGAATAGGTAAGCATTCAGTTAACAATAACATTATTCCCTTTCCTCTTAACGATCTGAATTCCCACTTCTCAGTTGCCTCTACTCTTTCTCCTCATATGAAATCCCAAACTATTGCAGAAATTAATTCCATAGCCAAACCTCAACATGAACTCTTCCTTTTCTCCATTATTTCGGTTGAGGATGCCCGCAAAACACTTACTTCTTTAAAATCCAGAGCAGTAGGTTGTGATGGTGTGAGTCGTGCTATGCTTTTTTCCGTTCTCGAACATTTTCTATCGGTCATTACTCACATTATAAATTTTTCTCTGTTGTCTGGGGCTTTTCCCAGCCTATGGCGTAATGCTTTTATTATTCCTCTCCCTAAAGTTTCAAACCCCTCACAACTTGACCACTACAGACCTATCTCAATCTTGCCATATGTATCTAAACTCCTTGAATCCACCGTACATCAACAAGTTACCAATTATATTCAAAAAAGTAAATTTATTTCTCCGTATCAATCTGGTTTTCGTTCCGGACACAGTACAACCACTGCTCTCATAAAAGTTACAGATGACATACGGGCTGGTATGGAGGATAGAATGGTCACTGTACTTGTTCTGATCGATTTCTCAAACGCATTCAACACAGTAGATCACGATGTCCTCCTTGCCATGCTCGGTAGCCTTAACTTTTCTTCAAAGTCTTTACAATGGTTTTCCTCTTACCTTACTAATCGCCAACAAGCTGTACGTTTTGGTCGTGATATATCTGACTGGTGTCAAGTCTTGTCTGGCGTGCCACAAGGTGGAATCTTGTCTCCTCTTTTGTTCTCCATATTTATAAATTATCTTGCTTCCCAGCTTAGTTGCTCTTACCATTTTTATGCCGACGACCTTCAAATTTACGCGCAAGAGAACGTTGATTCTATTAATTCCGCCATAAATAAAGTAAATTCAGACTTGGACTTACTGAAACTGTGGTGCACCAAATTTGGACTCACCGTAAACACTCGTAAATGTCAAGCTATAGTAATAGGTAGTAGCCGACAGTTGTCCAAACTTGACCACATGACTGTCCCACCACTCATATTTGACGGTTCATGTATACCTTTTTCTAAAACTGTTAAAAATCTTGGTATTTATATGGACTCGACACTCTGTTGGTCAAGCCAAATTAAAAACGTATGTGGCTCTGTTACTTCAATGCTGAGAACTTTAAATCGTCTTAGGAACTTTCTCCCGATTAAGGTAAAAATAACTCTGGTGCATTCTCTTATCTTTCCCATTATCGATTATGCTGATGTATGTTACCCTGACTTGAATGAAGATCATCTGAACAAACTGGACCGTCTTATGAATAATTGTATCCGTTTCATTTACTGTCTTCGAAAATTCGATCATATATCCTCGTATCGTATTCAGCTGAATTGGCTTCCGATTCGCCAACGACGGCAATACAGGATACTTTCTACTCTTTTTTCTGTTCTGTTCGATAACAATGCGCCGGAATACTTGAGATGTAAATTTCAATTCCGGTGTGATGTACATGATCGGCTGCCCCGTTCTACGCAGACCTTGGCTCTGGTTACTCCACTTCACCGTTCCGGTTTTCTATTTCACTCATTTGCAGCCCAGGCTATCCGACTCTGGAACGCACTCCCTAAGCAGCTGAAACAACCTTCCAGCAAATACGCTTTTAAAAAACAGGTCTTCGCTCATCTTTTAAAAACGTTACAACGTCATCATTAATGTCGTATTTTATTATATTATATTGTTTGTATTCTATTCATTATTGACATATATGTATATTATCTATTTTCAACATAAGTAACAATAGTTAGTATATTTTACACCGCTATCGTTGTCTTCCCACTGCCCTAAGGTTGACTGGCAGAGAATGCTTTTAGCAAGTCCGCATTTTGTACTTATATTTTTGTATGGTGCCAATAAATAATCCCTTCGCGAAGCTTTACCATCAAACGAGTACCTACCGGTTCGAAATTTGGGTCAGTATTATAAGCCGCCCCACTATACACTTTAATTTAATTGAAAGCTACGAGAATATTTCAATTTTATTCTGTAACAAGCTATAAAGGTCAATTTTGAAGGTATTTCGCGCTTCCTGCTAACATAGTGAAGTATCAATGACACTTTTATTGTAAAAGTGACTGGCAAACACTCGTCGACTTTCTTATGCAAAAGCTCAATGCCAGGTCCTGGCCTAGTTTTACTTATTATTACATTACAAAACAAATTAATAAAAAATAATGAAACGAACAACAAACAACTTTTCAGGTAGTCGTATATGTTGCGGATTTAAAGTGACCTATTTGTAAACGACATATTTTGTGTGGGCCCAAGTTTTATAGAATTTCTGGCATTGTTTAAAAACCAAATCGAATCAACTTCGTCGTTTTTTTCAAATGTATCGATCGTGTGAGAATCAAAAACCATTTCATGAACACTTTTAATGATCGCGGGTGTATCACGAAACAGAATGACCCAGTTTTTCTATTCACAAAAGACAGTTAGCGACACCGAATTCTGCATTTGCATTTTTAGAACTTTATTTTTTTGGTAACAACGTTTCTGTTTGCGTTTCTTCAGTTATATGTTTGTATTGCCTAATGGAACAAAACTTTAAATTATCTAAAATTATAAATAAAATGTTACAAAATAGTTCGAAATTCATAAAATGGTCATGCCTAGGATCCAATCTGTTACCAAATAGAAATCTAATTCATGAAGCTCGCCTAATATACAAAATAAAATATTCAAAAGAGTTGCAGTACATAATCCGATCACAATTTTGTTTCGTGTTTTTCCTACCATGCATTCGCAACAAAACAAAAATAGTGAATTTTTCATAGGCCCGTTTTCACGCTACATATATCATCTGGGCATTTATCCATCAATTTTTTCACTAACCTACCTTGAAAGCTGAAAATTTAAAACCGACGTCATTTGGCGGCCGTCCAACCGGCAGTGGCGTTGAAAACGAAATTTAAAAAATAGAACTCCAAAATAAATATTTTTCTTTTTACTTCACTTGCTACTTGTTGGAGAATGGGGTCGGTCATGAGAGAAATTGCTAGTATTGTTGTGACGTAAAACCGACGAATACCTGAATTTTGGGATTGCACTTTAAAATTACTTTGTAAAAATGACACACACAAATAAAGAGCACAACATGCAATTTATAAAACTCAAATCGTTTATTTCATGTAGGTCATTAACACTTGTGAACGATAATATTTTGCATCTACCAGCGAAAGCAATTATAACTATGATATTAACAATTTAATCATATTGATATTAACTTATTAATATTAATACGAATATTATATTTACTTAAAGTTCGTTAAGCTCACCCCTCTAGCTTGAGTCAGCCGTCAAACAACTTATCGTTGAGGGCTTGAGATCCAATAAATATAACAAGCTCTTCTACAAAGTTTCACGCTTACAAATCCACGGATTTAAGCTGTGTTTGTCTCTCAGTAACTTTAAGAATTTTATTACGTATATATTAATGTGTACAATGTGTAAAAACAACTAACTAAGAAGATACAATATTAAAAGGATAAATAAATATAGTTTTACCGTAATAAAGCATAGTTGGATTGATTGATTGATCGGTTCTCTTAATTAAATCAGTTAATTTAAGCATTAAGTTAAATATTCTCTCTGAAATAATAGATTCTTCCAGTCATTGCACATAATATTCATATTGATTTAATAATCTTCAACCAATTTCCATTTGATTTCCAGCTACATACGATAGGCTCTAGCTCGTTTGTAACGCAACGCCTCCACTGTTAGATAACATGTATCTCGGTCGAGCCTTGTTTGTCATTATATTTAGGCAAGTGGAAACGTAGATCAACTTTTAAACGTGAGACTTGCCTTTATCCACGTGCTCGCCGTAACTTGAATTCTTCTCCTATTCCAGTAAGAAAGACGCTATAAGTTTCCATGGATAATTTTTATGGATAACTTCTGGAACAAAGTGGCAAACATTAACAACAAAACAAAAATAACAAACAACAAAAATCTACTTCCAATATAACTTGACAATCCGTGTGATGGTTATAGTCATGTTAGTTACGTCAGATTACCGTTTGGGTTCAATTTCTAGCGAGGTAGAAACAAATTACGAGTTTTTGTAGCATTCACAAAAGGAACCAGACACTCTAGCAAATCACTATGCTTCTTCTTGTATCGAAAATTAAAATGTCGATGTGATATTAGTCACAATTATTAAATAATTAGAATTCAAAATTCTGTAAGCTGGTTTAAATTATAATAACGTGAACTTTATTTTTATTATTACTGTTAAATTTAATTATGACATTTCTTCTGTATTTTCGTAATATACAAGCAGGTTCCATAGATGTATGAATGTTGCAACCCAACCTCTCAAACATACAAAAAATATCAAAATCGTTTAGGAGTTCACCGACATATAGGTACACGAACAGAAGATTTTTTATTGAAGGTTTTTTAATTATATATGTAGATTGCACAAATGTACACGAATAATTATATACATACTTATAAAATATATACAATACGGGAAGCTATGTATCTTCTTTAACCGTTTCTTTTCGATATTAAAGCACCTTTCCGAAAGGATGGTCGAATCAAAAAAATTCGTGTATACTATATTGATAAAACACCTACATGAACAGTTTGAATTTACGCCCGCTTATTCAAGTGTACTGGCGCAATAAACGCCCACTAGTGCGATATATCGGCCCGCATGCCATCCGGACGATAGCAGCACCGAATTCGCCTCGCTAGCTCCCTGCTAATGAGTGCACCAATACTTGGCGTATCATTGCTACATTTGAAAATATCTGACGTATGGTACATTCACGTACAATTATATGTACAAATATACAATGAGAAGTTTCTCATTAAGATATACATACATATATGTACAGTATGATGCCAAATAAACTGGTATTGTTTCAAAATTATATAATTAACAATTTCTGCTATAGTTATGAGGATGTAGGTATACTTTTATATCGATTCATAATAAAAAAAGTGTACAGTTATATTAATACCATACTATTAATTGATAATGTGTCGAAATTCGACATAATCATTAGGTTTATCTTTTTATACATTAATAAACTGTATATCTGAGATACACTTTTCTATTTACTTACAATACAAAGCATTCTCGTAAAAATATGTTGAAATCTGGAAATAAATAAAAAGGATTTTTTTATTGAAAAACTTAAGTCAAAGCCAAATGATTTATTTCCTCTTATTAACTTACAGCTCTCTTAACGAAAGTCAAAAACTATTACAAATACCGAATCCAATAATTTGTATATAAATCATTGTTATATTTAAAAAAATGCTATTTTACAGACGCCAACGTCAGTCAAAACGAATTGAAGCCAAAATAACGTGACAACAATTCTATAATAGCTTAACTAAGAATTCTAGGATTTCAATTATAAATATCTTTCGGGTAGACGACTCTTAGCGTGAAGGGCCGGAATAGTTTGCCAGTCTCGGTATTCCTGTTCGACTTTAATGTGAATGTCTTGAAATCAACTGTGATATTCGCTCATTGAGTTCTTGAATTAATTACTATACAAGTTCATTTAGCATTTATAGCATTTATTGAAGCATAATTTTGCCTTTTATATAAAATTAATGTCACGGTATTTGTGAAAACGCTCGAGCGAATTTTGTTTTGTGTATATTTAACAAGCATAAATAAATGTTAAATTTATGTGATCCCAGTAGGTGAATATGGTGTCACTATCCAGATTATTTTTCTGTTTTATTGACTATTAAAAAACGCGTTGTTAAGCAACTTGTTTGGTGCCAAGTATTATTAATATTAATTAATTAATTTACATCCTGCTGAAGTTCATGTAAGTATGTTTTTAAAAAGGGGGAAATATCGGTAATTTTTCCGTCAACAATTAATTATCAAATAATAAAATCCATGATAAACATAACCACCGGATTTAGTTAGATTTATAGAAGCGTGGTTTTAGTTTTTAGTATTATTTATTATGAGACAAAACAAGTCGAAGCGTTTTATAAAAACGTTGAACGGCCACTAACATTTACGACACAGACGCGGTAGACAAAAAAGCTGACAACTAGCAAGCTAAAATGTCAAGCGTCCATTTTTATTTAGTCCAATTCGGCCCAGTTAACATTCAACAAAGGACCGTTTCCGCAGAGGTAAATGACACTATTAGCTATCTCAACAGCTGAGCCCGACTACGTAATAGCTCCAGATGTGGATTTGCATACATATGGGATTGGGACATGAGCATTCTCGAGCAACAAAGAGGACTCAAATTGTATAGAGAACTACAACTTAATTTTGAGTTAAGGAACAAATTGTGATAATTGAGGAATAATGGATGTTGATTT